>JAOBAT010143073.1:0-34025 GCA_026413305.1 Hydrozoanthus tunicans
GGGGATGGGGCGGGGTAGGGTGCGATTACTAAAGAGACGGGTCAGACGAGCGCCGTAGGCTCGAGATTCTAGGGCGGCGGCCTTGGGGCATTTTGAAAATTAGGTTGTCTGAGACTAAGATGCAGACAGCTAGAACCAATTTAAAACGTGGAAAATATTCAATATTTTGAACTGCAAAATGGCCGAGTATTCTATAGCACTAGTAGGTTAAAAAAAAGTGGGCCTTCGCAGCCTGTGGAGGAGGGGGGTGGGATGCCAACCCAATGCACCCTCCCCCCTCGATAAAGGCTTGCACTACTCAAAATTTCAAACAAAACAAACATATTAACCACAAATTTCCAAGTCAAGTCAGTTAACGGATCCGTAAGAAACACGTGCATGGCTCAAGTGTTTTTAAAAACCGCCACCCGGTTAGCCCAGTTGGTAAGGCGCCAGTCATTCTCGTCTCCAGAGCCCATCGCTTCTCTTGGCTAGCCGGCGGAGCCTTCGCACGAGAAATCAAAGGCAACGCCGGCTAAGAGAAGCGATTGGCTCTTGGGACGAGAATGGGCGCCAGTCTGTCGTGCGGGTTTGATCCTTCACTCAGGGTCTTAAAATAAGTGAGGAGAAGGTGCTGACTTTGCTTTAACACCTGCAAACGGATAGACCTTCGCGTCTTCTCGGATAAGGACGTTAAACCGTAGGTCCCGGATGGCAGACCTCGAAGGGGACCTCGAGTCCTATTGCCTGTTCTCTCGCACTCATTGAGTCAAATGTTGTAAAAAGGTATATAGTGCAACTAGCTGCATTTGTGTAGATACCAATAATAATCGGTGTAGCTATCGGGCAATATTGCAGGGGCAGCAGGCATTATATTACGGTATCAAAATCCTACTGCCTTCTCTTAACAAATCATCATTATATTCTCTAAAAAAATCTATCCTCGACTTTAGTATGTTCTTCAGGGTTCGAAAAGATTTAAGCCACTTCCTCCGTTTCCTTAATTAGCCATCCACTATACGATGTTCCTAGTTTTAAAAATATGCTCCACGGCACTTTCCAAGGTTTTGTTCGCGTCTTTTTTTCATGATAAAGTATTTTGAATTTGAAACACTGGCCGCATGTTTATGTTTTCGTTTGCTCCTGATTTACCACATCTAAAATTACCGATTCAAAATTTGTATTTCAATAAAAAGATAAAATCTCCAGTTTTTCTGGTGAATCTTTCGCGACGAATGACAGAAGTTTTCTTAATCCATCTCAAAAAGTCCTTTACGCATGCATGCCAACGTTAAAGTGACTGTTGCAAAGGGTTATGTGTTTTTCTGCTCATACATTCGACGATTGACTGAATCAACAGTTTTTTGTGTTCCTTTGTGTTGAGAGCAAACTTTAAACGTCAAATACCTTATAGTACATAGACGATTTTCAAAATACAAAACAAAGAACAATGAGATTATGGCCCTTGTTTGTCTTATTGCTTTAAAGAAACATTCTTCACGCTTTGTATATTTACTGTTGACTAGCAAAGCAACTCTCAGAACTAAAAAAGTTTTTCGGCGAGTCAATGCGCTAAATAAAATTACAGTCTTGCTTTTTTAGTTAAATGTTGTATTATAAAAAAGTGTTTTGTTACAGCAGTCTAGCTTTGTTTTGATACTATACTCATATAGACGTCGCCACAAAACTATAAAAAGATTGTCAGGACAACTTTGATGGCTTTGATATTTCGTTATAAGATCTTAAAAAACCACTATGAAAACTAAACTTAACTTCAGTGTTTATCAGGCAAGAACAATTTCTATTATTCTGCATCTGCTTAAAGATAATTTAAGATTTCAAAACACACAATTTTTGGCAAAAACAGATACTTACTGACTTCTGCTGCAGCACAAAGAATGATGCAAGCGAATATAAAGACTTTCTTCATTCCGCACTGAAACCAAAATAATGCCGTTTAGCGAACAAATTAGAATAGAATCCTACCTCACAGTTTTGAACTGGCAGTGTTAGCTGCTGCCTCAGTTAATCTACAAGTCAAATTCAGCAACTGTGAAAATAATTTGTTAAATCTAAAAAACTCACAACTACCAAGAGCAGATTGTGAAAACTCAAACATGAATGGCCCAAAATTAATTCCTAAGCAGGAGATAAAATCATCTCCGTTTAGAACGCAAAGTTTACTAAGGAACACAAACCTTATTCAAACTTTTCAGGTATTCTCACAATTTTGCGATGGTTTTGCCTTAAAAAAGAGAGACGAATTCTTGCTCTGCGTCGAGTCTGAGGCTTTGTCATGCCGCACCCACATTAAACAAGGTGAAGCTAAGTGAAAACACAAGTATCAAGTCTATAATAGACTGGAGCAGACAATAGATCTATTTTATCTCGGGGGCAAGTTTGCGTCGATCATATCTTACAGTTAACGGTGGATTTGTCGATCGAGCAAAAGCAAAAAATACGAGCGGGATGTTCATGAAGAATGATATGCGATTTTGCGTACGTAGTACACAAACCAAGTGCATCCAATATAAAAGCTTTAACAAAGCTGTAACTTTTTCACGTTCGGCCAGACAAAACAGAAAATTTCTGGACTACTAGATATTCACCTTTATATCTTTGGATAAAACTTTGCCTTTTTGTAATTTTTCTTCCCTTAAGACGGATTGAAAGACTTTTCTTGTTGTTACCACTTTTAATCGTTATTTTTAAAAATGGAAGAGCATCCGGGTAAACCACTGATGAAATATATAAAAATCGATCTCTGGATAAAATTTTAAAATAAGAATCTTTCGGCTATCTTAGTATAACTGATAAAATCTTTAGTAAGGTAGCCGTAAGCTTCTATTTAAGAATTTTATTCAGAGATTGGTTTCATGTATTTTATTATTGTTGGTACTACTATTTTGTTATTACTATCATTATTATTGTTATTATTTTCAGAATGAATTGGTCCATTGTATTACCTTGTAACTCTTAGCCTTAGGGGGAGGGTGGGGATGATCCACATACAGTTTTATAGCCCGAAGTTTCACACAACTTGATATGAAAAGACAAAGTGAACCCCATCATATCAAACATGGGAACATATTTGATTAACGACCCAAACAACTGTTTTAGATTTTAAAAAAAACAAAATTATTTTTAGCTCGCACCCTGAACTGTATCTCGATGATAAATGGGGCTGAAGAGTAATCAAGCGGGTATGGTAAGGTCTTCAACATTTTTTTCAGTCATTTTCACGTCCTTGTTTCTCTCACGCAAGTTTTTCATCTCATGAACTAAGGGCTAGTCTTATGCTAGTTTTTCCCTTGTGTTTCACTTTTCTTCCCTATTCCTGTTCCTGCTGAGAAGAAGCCGTTGGAGCGAGATCAGTGTTAACTATAACATAAGTTGACGTAGGTTGAGCCTTCGATTCAAGCAATTTTTACTTGACAATTTTGCATAAAATTGTTTTGAAATCTATAAATTGCTGCACTCTTTTGAAGTAGGGCCTTACTGAAATCACTAGTCTGGGCTTCCTACGTATGTCCCGTGATGACCACAGGTCACCAAACTTTTTCCCGTTTCCAAATGAACTGTGGGTAATGTTAAGGCCGCCATTTTGAAAAACAGGAAGAGGTCTTAAGAATGATTAAGGCAATTCTTGTGTTTAACAACCACGGAAAGCCAAGGCTTTCAAAGTTTTTTGTTCATTACGTGAGTACACGTTTTATTTTATAGATGAAAATAATTTTGATTTTTTAAAACTTAAATATAAGTAACAACGAATGAGTTTCCACAAAAATATTCAATTTAATTTTAATTTTACACGAGTTGTCAATCGATCTGCATTTATTTGTTAACCTCTTGGACTTCACTGTTAATCTTGCTCAGATCTAATTGTCAATCCCTTTTACTTCCGTTATATAACTTTTGTGCAGACTTGTGCCAGGATATAATCATTTAGCTGTTGGAATTTTGTTTCGTTGTACACGATAACCTACCTATACTCGCCTCAGTCTTAAATGTTTAACTACATTTATAAGCTATAATGATAAATTACCGTCCCAGCTGAAATGTAGAGCAGCCATATTTTGCAGTCAGTGTTAAGCCAGAATAAACTAGGAAGTCGACATTGACTGTTTACTAGTAAGTAAGTAACTCTAAATTCTCGCGATTGAACTTGGAGTGAAATAAACAAACAAAGTGTTTTCTGTTTGCAGGTTTGATAGAAAGAATAGTGCAGCTGTTCTTTGAAAAAGACAAGAGCATGATTAAGTTATCTAACGGATGTATTAAAGGCCAAATTTTAAGATGTATAGAGGAAGGAATACAGTTATTTGTTTTTATTATTATAAAATTATATACTCAACCATGAACCCTTGTTTGATGCCTTTTGTCTGATGCAATCCTTTGGTTAAAACTCTTTGTATTAATTTGCTGTTATGTATCTTGCAAAATAATGAACAGACAGTAAATATGGAATTATCATTTCAGAGTGAAGATATGCAACAGCAGATAATTCGTGAAACCTTTCTGTTGGTTTCCAGAAGGGATGATAATATATGCAATTTTCTGGAAGGGGGAACGTAAGTTTGTCTAGTTGTTGGAAATATTTATATTATAGCCAATAGATAAATACAAGTTTAAGAAATGAATAAAATTAACCCCTTCACTACCAAGGACAGATATATATAAATATTATTTAGAAAATAATCCTGATGTAATGCACACTCTGATTGGTTGCAAATCTATTTTCCATGAGAGAATAGAAAATGGATTTGACGTCACACAGCTCAAGATCTTTTTTCAAAAAAGATGAAGGATTTTCCAAAATCCACTTTCTTTATAGTTTTTTTCTAAAAGGGATAAAACAGCATCACTTGTGTTTCTAGACAATTTTAGAAAATGTTTATGACATAAGAGGGAAGTCGAAAAGCAGAGAGAAAACTCGGCTTTGACTCGCTTTCTCTCAACACTTTCCTCGTGTCCTCTTACGTCGTAACCATTTTTTAAAACTGTCTAGAAACACGCGCAATGCTGTTTTATTCCCTTAATATATATATAATATATATATCCTCAGTTGCATCACCAAGGGCGTATATGTACGTCCTCAAAACAAACACTTCACCCATTGCCCAGTTGCTCAAATAAAATCATGCCGCATACTCTTGTGGCTGGTAGAGAAGGGGTTAAACAATTTTTTGGGAACATACATGAATCATCAAGAGAAAAAACATTTATAATCAAACCCCATATGGGCTCTATTCTCATGGGAAGGGACTAGGTAGGGTTTGACATTATTTTTGTAGATCTACTGTAGGTTGACAGACTTTGCTGGCTGTTTTGAAAACACACTGTTTCTTTACTGGGTGAATTGGGGATCTGAAATTAGCTGGTAAGGGTTAGTGAGGGCAAGTAGTTGTTAAGGGCCCATTGGGGGATTCACTTGCCGGCTAAAGCTTATGGAGGAAAATATATGTGCATCTGTGAAAATAGGAAGGTGAAATTGTTAGAGCAATTTTGGGGGATTACACAAAAGTATTTTTTGTCAATTACAGGAATTTGATGTTGATTTGATTGTTGCCATTTTATTTTACAAGAAATGTTTAGTTAGCTGTTAAGGGCTGACTAAATCTTTTCTCAATGTTTGATTAAGCTAAGAATTATTTCCAAGGTAGAGTTCTAGCACCCACATTCCAGAATGGTTGCAACTTTGGTTCAGCCTGCTAGTTCGCTTTATTTACATCATGCCCTGCCCCACAACCCTTGTCATTTGTAAAACAGTCTACTAGGGTCCAGTACTCTTGGTTACAACTTACTAAGATTAAGGTTTTTATCATTAAATTAAATAAAAATAGGAAAGCATTGCTATCAAGATACATAATAAAAATTATAAAATATTTTAAAAAACGTTCTCTGATAATTTTTTTAAAATTTTTTTTAAAAACACAAGCTTTTGGCAACCGATCCTGTTGCTTTTTTCAGGTGAATGAATAATTTGGAATGCAAATAGTAGTCTACCAAATCCCGTGTGCGAATTGCTCTTGGAGCTATATTGGAGAAACTAAAAGATCCTTTGAGACGAGGAAAAAAGAACATATTAGAAACGCCAAGAATTTAACAGCGGATCTAATGTGGCCAAACTTGCTTGGACACACAACCACACAATTGACTTTGATAACGCCAAGGTCATTTACAGATCGACCAATCAAACGAGGAAGATTTTAGAAAGCTTGCATACAGCAAAAACCACTCAAGCCGATAATAATTATTTTAATCTCCCGGGACAGTATAAGATTCTTTTAGATAAATATTGATTTTCACACCTAGAGTCCCTTATATTGTCTCAACTTTTATTATATTGTCACTACCTTATGCTAATTCTAGATCCATTTTAACTATTTGCATTCCGAACTTTATTTATTCACCCGAAGAAGGCAACAGGATCAGTTGCCAAAAGCTTGTGTTTTTAAAAAAAATTTTATCAGAGAACGTTTTTTAAAATATCTTATAGTTTTTATTAAGTTCAATCATTGGATATGATTTCAAGCATTGCCACAACTTACACATATCTTCAAGGAAATGTTTAAATTAAACTTATTCTTTCTGCAGTTTGATCGGAGGCTCTGACTTCAAGCTGATATATCGCCACTATGCCACACTATATTTCGTCTTCTGTGTGGACTCCTCAGAAAGTGAATTAGGTATCTTGGATCTCATACAGGTAAGTACTAATGAATGTCACTGACCATAGACTTTAAAGTGTTTTAAAATTGTTTCTCGAAGTCCTAGTCCTTTTATTCAACATGAACAATTTTTGTTCAGTGTTTGTTTGCTTACTAACTTTCAGTTGCTATTTTTTTCAGGTTTTTGTTGAGACATTAGACAAATGCTTTGAGAATGTCTGTGAGCTAGACTTGATATTTCATTGTGACAAGGTAAAGTAACAGTTTCTAAAGATAACTTCAAGCCCTCAGCCCCTGCCAGCAAATCAGCTAAATTCCTCTTATATATATATACACTCATATAAACTACTGAAGATGAAAAGCAAAATTCTTCTTAACTGGTAACACAGAAAATAAAGGTTTTTAGTTGGGAGAATTTAGTAACAGGTCATTTGGGGTATTTTGTGCTGAAAGAGTTAAGGCTGTGTCATGCATTACACATTTTAGTTCATGTTCATCTATTTTCCTCTTATAATATGTGATGTCATGTTGTGGTTTGTTGTGTTTGCTTGCCCTCAAGCAAATTTTGGCAACTCTGGAGTCCCTACTCTGGAGTTCTTTATCATATAATAGTATAGAGCAGTGGTGGAAAAATCTTTCATTGATAATAGTATTGAATGGAATAGTGGTATAGGGGGGAAAGATTTCAAATACAAGTTAATTGTAAAATGAACTACAATATTTATAATAAGAAAAGTATGAAATAACTTTTTTTTGAAGATAGGTGCTGCTTCTTGTCAAAAATGAGGATTGACTAATGTAAACACTGAGCATTGTGTCCCAGTGAAAACCTGCAGCGGAGATGCTTGGCTTCTGAAACCTAGAAATTAATAAGAGTACAGTCCCAAATATAGACCATATAGAGTGGAAATTTAGTCACAAATCAATAATAATACCAGTATTATTGTTAAGGATTTCAGAGTAACAATAACATGCAATTATTTTTGAGCAAAAAGTCCAAATCTATACAGCTTAATTCTGACAGGACTGTATGGTTATTCTTGTTGTGTCAGTCTGCCACTTTTTAGTAATAATTTCTAGCAAACTAAATGACTATAAGTTATTTTTCAACTGTTTACAGAATCTTCTCTGTATGGGTGTGTCTGACTCTTGTATCAACCATAAATGTAATACCAACCATAAATGTAATACTAACCACAAATGTAATAATCTTTAACCATAAATGTAATGACATTCAATCTTGATAAATTGTACTTATACTATATATCCTAAATACCAGAGACTGTATGATGCTCAACCCTTCATGGATCTCTGCTTTAGGTAGTTGGCTTGCACAACATTTTACTTATAGAAATCACTATAATTCTGACATATAGGTAGTTTTTGCTTTGACTAATGGAAACAACCCGGAATACCGGGTACAATGGCTTAGTTTTGGAGCGGCAAAGCACATGTACAACATGCGTAAAAAATAATCCTACCAATTGCCTAAATCATTTGATTCTTTTTTCTATTTTTTTTTTAATTCTTTGAATTTGCGGGACAACATTGGATGTCTGTGAGGTGTATCAAGTGGAAACACTGAATATATTCAGAACTTGTTTATCATTGACATTTTTGCACATATGCATTTGTGTTACATTAACTTTTGTAACCACATTTACCACTGCTTCATTGATATGCTTTCGACTCGACAAACGTTTGTTTTACAGTTACGTCATCAAACGTCATTTCGGTGCAAGATGGCACTGATTTGGTCAAAACAGCTAAAAGGGAGTCAGTAAAGAATAAATGAAAGCAATGATAAATATTCTAATATATCGTTTTGAGTTTGTATGTTCATGATTAGAAGCTTATAATGCTGACCATGCAAGTTCAATGGTATTTGTTAAAGCCTTGTTATTTGTAAAATACAGCAGCAATAACCAATGCTCTAGCTAGGTATGAACATTCCAAAATGTATGTTAAAATGAAAATATCTTTAGCCCTGCCCATGAACAAGTAAATCTTAAAAAAGGTGAACAACTGTAGAGAACATGGGACTAATTCATTCAATTCCAAAATGTTAGGAAAAATATTCAGTGGCTAAATCAGTTTATATATTGTGTTTATCATTTGTTGAAATCAATAAACTGATGGTTGAGTAGTTATTGCACTTATGGTTGAGTAGTTTTTACATTTATGGTTAAGGATTGTTACATTTATGGTTAGTATTACATTTATGGTTAAGGATTGTTACATTTATGGTTGATCCAACTCTTGCTCGATACAAGAAACACCTTTTTTGAGATATTAGTACCTTACAATTTTTTTATTGGACTTTTCGACACTGATACTATTATATACTATCATTCAATTAATTTTTTTTTTAAATTTTCCACCCTACACCTTTATTCTACTCTTCACTATTCAGAACTCCAGAGTAACCATGTTGTATGAATGATATTGTGTTCTGAGTGAAAAACGATTGACACCAAGATGTCACTGAAAAGGAGTTCATATACATGCACAAAATTGATACAAGCTGGCCTGGTTTCTTATTCAGGTACATTCTATATTGAATGAGATTGTGATGGGTGGAATGGTGCTAGAGACAAACATGTCGGAAATACTAACACACATCGAAGCACAGGGCAAGTTGGAGAAGTCTGAAGTAAGTGCTGTCTTCCAATCTGAACTCACACTGAACATTTGGTTTGTAGAAATCCTTTGCCTTTTGATGGGTGTAGTTTCGTATGAAGTCTATGATTGGCCCATTTTACAGTAAAACACTTGTATCTTGATACAATGATTTAATTTATCTATACACTTCTAATAGCAGTACATAATTTATGCAAATGTAGCACATGTTGCTTTAATATGAACTTTGTAGCTGTCTCAAGTTTGTTACAAACTAGTACTGCATTTTCTTTTGATTTGAAAAGAACTCTTACAGTGGTTAGCATATTTGACTTGTAATCTTAGGGTTGCGAGGTTGAGCTCTGGTCGGTGTGTCCTTGAACAAGACACTTTACCAGACTTGTTCCAGGGGACTCAGCTGTATAAATGAGTACCAGATCTGCTGGGGGCTAACCTGCAGTAGATTAGACTAAGTGTCCTGTCCAGGGGGTTTTAAAGACTCTCATCTGCTTAACACTACAGAATCCAGAGGTACTGTAAGTGCCTTCCCTATGAGCCACCTAGGCTTGAGAGAGGATTTTAAAAGCTTTTAGCTTATGCATGTAGGGTTTAAAGTTCTGTTGCAGCATGTGCTAGTCAAGTGATTTTAGAACAGTGCTCAAGTGAGTTTTTCCGTTTGCTTTCTAGGCTGGGCTATCAGGTGCTCCACAGCGCGCCGTTTCTGCTATGAGGAATATGAGCCCTAACCTAGCTCATCTCAACATCCCGAAACCTAATCTGGGCAACGTGCACCTACCCTCCCTCCCTCATATCAATCTACCTTCCTTCAAATCATAACATGTACAGTAATAAGAGAATTGTTAGTTTATATATTGATTATTTTTGCTAACAAGACAGAATAAGTAATTCTTTAAACTCCACCAGTTGTGTAGCCAGTTTTGAGGCCAGTTGACCAAGGGCTAAAGGTGTTTTGAGACCAGTTCACCTGTGGCTTCAGCTCTTATTGAAACCAGTAGAGCCAGGTTTACAAGGGTTTTGTTGACTAAGCAAGATTAGATTGGTATGAATGAAATTGACAAAAAATCAGACAAGGTCTGGTCCTACAGAGTTTCTACACCTATTCAATAGTGTCAAAACTGTCAGTATATTGTTTGTACAAAACCATGCAGATCCATATGGGTGATCGTTCATATGCTTTGTTACACAAAACCACTCATTAGAGAGTTTAAGATTTAAGGACGGCAACATCGACGACGGCAGCCTACAAAAAAGACATTTCTTGCTTGCCCTTTTCGATCACGTATGGCTAGTTTACTTTCTCTTTTGTCCGAGTAACGCTTAGTGAATAGAAAAGGATGAAAGTGGTTGTTTTGAAGGTAAAAGAAGATTGACGTAATTTTCTGCAGGTCGTTCTTGTAGTCGCAAAAACTTCAAAACTGAGCTTTTCACGTTGTAGTTTTCAAGTCGACGACGTGCAGTTGGCGGGCACGGTGCATTCCAACTTGCAGCTATTGCATTCACTATTGTGCTCTGCCGTCGTCGTCGGTGTTGGCGTACTCGCATTTTAAACTCCCTATAATTTATGACGTATTTGATACAGAAGATCAGCAAATAAGGAAAAAACTTAGAACGTGCTTGACCCTTTCAAACCCAGCTAGTTTTTCAACCACTATTAAGCTTTCCCTTTCAAAGTACGACATTTTGGAATTGGAATGAAGAAACATACCTTAGCTAAGGTTTCCAAAACTGATAAGATGAAAAGTACAGGTTCTAGTTGGCCTAGTTCAGCAGCGTGTCATTTGACGTATTGAGAAGGTGAAGGGAGAGATAAGACCGTTGTTATTTTAACCACACTGAGAGAAATAGAATTTTTGGTTTTTGAGAAAGGATAAGAAATAATAAACAATTAACATACTGGACATCTTTACAAATCCACATAACTCTAGATATGAGTAAAGATGAAAGGAAGTACACGAGGGGACAAATTTCCATTATGAGTCTGCGAAATAAAAGTGATTTTTAAATTAAAAATGGTTTTAACTTAAAAGTTTTAAACTACGTCAAAGACCCTCGATTTTCCAAAGACTCTTCCCTTAACGCAATGTTGTTTGAATTGAAATGGAAGGCAGCCCCGCAATTGCGCAATTCATTTTTTTCCTTCATATCAACTATCTCTTGTCGGTGGATCGCGTATGAAAATGTTTGGAAACGACACCAATTTTCGTAAGGCCGTTCAATATTCAAAACCTTATAACTTACGGGAGCTCAATGTCGAACCACTAATTGAACTTTTGTGGCTCATTTTTTGGTTAAACTTTAGCCTCTGTAAGCACTAAAAGCTTGATAATTAGTTATGGGAATTGAAGAAATTATTGATTCACAAGGTGAAAGCTCAGAAAAAGGTCCGAGTCACTGACGGGAATCGAACCCGCAACCCTCAGAATTATACCGGTTAGATACTCTACCCACTGAACTACAGAGATTTACATGGGGAGACTGTTCTTTCAAGATCATGGGCTGAAATCGAAATTTAGCCCTGTTTAAACGTTATTTTCACATGTGCCGAATCCAATGTAAATGAGTTTAAAGAATAGAACTTTTTTATTAGCATTAGATTCGGCACGTGAAGGTCGACGTTTAAGACAGGCCTCATTGAGAATGAATATTCGCATTGCCATTGTTTATACTCCATATGCGACACACTATACACATTGCGACTTGCATATCTGCAGTTCAGTCACATACTCATTTATTTGTTTAATGCTAAACTATACAGTTTCCATTCAGTGATGTACCGTAATCTTGTAGACTTTCAAAATGAAAAAAAAAAAAAAAACGAGACGCCACAAACAAAAAACAAAACAAAGAACTTGTTCGGAGTCTGAAATTGTCCTTAAAATAAGAACATTGGCTGAGAAAATTAAAATTTTACTTGTTCTTAAAAAGTATATATCCTGTTTTTTGTAAGAACCTCTCTTGGAAGAACATGAGGCGAAAAACGCCCAAATTAAAGAACATCCTGAGGCTAATGAAATGCGAATCACTTCTCTTTAGCACAAGACAATGTAATGTTCATCAGCGCAGCCTTGCTTTTAATGTTGTGCACGTAAAAGTTTGTTTTCAATCGCTTTTGTTTATTATTACATTTCTCTCTCGCCGTTCATGGTAGCGGCCAATTCAATAAAGCCTATTTATACTTCCGGTTGGTTTGTACGAACTGAAAATAATCAACTGATATAGACTCAATACTCGGGCCCCTAGCCAGGATATTTTGCGGGAGGATGCGACTGAACGAGGAGCGAGTCTCAGGGAAAACTAAGTTGTTTGACACTGAAATGTAAAACAGGTAGGAAAAACCAATCATAAAGAGGTGGATATTATTCAAATTTTCGAACTTTAAAGTCAATAAAAATATAGGCAAAAATAATGCTTTTTTCAAATAATTGGTTAACAAAAATATGGGTCTTTGCCGTCTGGAAGGGGGGGGGGGGGAAGCGCACCCGGGGCGGGGGGGGGGGGGGGGGGGGGGGGGGGGGGGGGGGGGGGGGGGGGGGGGGGGGGGGGGGGGGGGGGGAAGCGCACCCGTCGCACCCCACCCCCCTCCCTACGGGCCTGATACTAACTTTTTATATGTTTAAAAGCATTTATACCTTAAGAATATCTAAGACAAAAACTTTAAATTGTACTTTCAGTTTTTGATACAAAGAAAAAAAGGCCAGAGTGTATTTATAATTACATTTAGGAAATTTCAGGAATTCAAGCGATTCGTATGAAGACTGAAAAGCCATTTCCAAGTCACGCTCCACTGCGCACAGAAAAAATATTCAACTTGAGGCTTGGTGCTAACTGAGATACAGCAAGTGTATGAAAAATGAGTATCTAAGCTCAACTTGAAGTTTTTTTTGTACGTAGAGGAGCAAAATACAGAAATGGGCTCAGTTGGTACTTTAAGGGTAAACAGGATAGAAACGGCTGTACTGTCGCAATTTGTAATACCTGTTGCAACTTGTAATAGCACCCTGTCGCAATTTGTAATAGCATATTGTCGCAATTTGTAATAGCATATTGTCGCTACAAATTGCGACAGGTATTACAAATTACGACGCTGTTGAATATTGTAACAGTACAAACGGCTCTTCGGAAAAATGAAAAAATAACTCTAACCCTAAATTTTCCTTCCTACTTTAAAATCCACTCCTCACATAATCGACTTTGAAAACTGGCAAGAAATAATGCAGAAAATTCAAAAACTTTTTTGTTTTGTTGTTGCATCCCCGGTTTTTTAAATAAACTTGCCTCTTTTTCAGAAAACCCCGAAGAATTATCGAATATCGATTTCGACCCCTTAAAATCAACGAGCACCCCTTGCTATGGAATGCAACGGAGTACCATGCACCACCCCTCCCCCGGGATTTTAGACTTTGAGAACAATTTCAAAACCTCAGAAAGAGGATTAATTAGAATAAAATACAACAGTTGCTTTTTGAATCCTTGGTGCTATCTGTGCTTAACGTTTTGCTTGGTTGGTCTTGCTTGCTTAAAGAATCTCCCGCGGTTGTCGCCTGGTCTTCAAACTTCAGGTCAATGGACGTTTTTGATGACCCTTGTAAGTTAGCTCTGAGTTTTAAAACCTGTTCAGCCATAACGTCTTTGATGATGTCAACACCTAGGTGCGTGTTGAACTCCATCAGCTTTGTGAGGCGATCAAATGCCTTGTTTGGATAGTGGAATTCGAAGGTGCTGTACGGCTCTTCGGGATCTTCGAACAAGTAAAAGTCAGCCTCGGGTTTCTCTTCTTCTGAGCGAGGAACGCCTACAAGTAAAACCAAGAACACATTTGCTCACGAACCTCCATCGATTTACTTGGTTTTCCATCAGCTACTTATTAAGTAAAACTCTTCTAGCATTGGCAATAAACATGAGTATCCTAGTGCGTAGTCGCTAAGTACCTAAACAGACAAAACGGCGGAAGAAAGGCAGATTTTAGCAACTTCTTCTACTCTCACTAGCAACTCTTGTTTCCACTTTTATGTGTGTAGTGGAGCCCTTCTTTTTGTCACTTTTAATGTTGAACGGCTTCGCCAAATGCCTTTTGCGGGCCACCCTGGACGACCACATTCTGAAGAAGAGGCAAGACGCCTCGAAACAAGTAAATCTATGTTTAAAATAAGTTTACAAAATGTCGTGACAGCAATCCAATTTTGTCGGTTGTTTTGACGTTGCTCACCTGGTAACTTGAAATCGTGGAACGTTTTATTAACCAGCACAAAGTGGATTATCACGGGAAAGTTGGCATCTGAAGGGTGCCTAAACACGTAGAACTCCTTCATTCCTTCCCTCTCAAATGTCTTCTCAGCGTTGATTGGGGGAAAAGGAAGATTATTGGCCTTTGCCCATTTTTCCGCAAGCTCCAGTTCCTATAATACGCATGCGTACAAATCGTTTCTTTTAGTTTGTTCATCCTTTAGATATAACCTGCTTCAATAATTGATAAATCTACAACAAGACATATTTAATAATAATATTAATACTAATGATAATAATGATGATTGGTATATAGAATTCAACTAGATCTAATTTGCACCCGCCGTGCGGATCGCGCTACGTGAAGAACAGACACACCTATCAAGGTACAGTCTGCGATACCGACCTTTCACTTGCATGCAGCAAGATCCACATCGCAGGGTGCGCGGGAGAAACTGTCAAATCCACGCGGGCAAGCCAAGAATAAACGAGGGCAACTGCAGAACGGATGCGCGCCGACTTGACTTTTGGGAAACCGCTGCCCACAACGCTGAAGTATGTTGGAAATCACTCAACCTAGGTGGCTAAAAGTGCGCAAAAGAAGCCTTTGGAACAGCAACCAGGAAGGACAAAGACTGGTTCAGCGAAAGCAGAAACGAGAAGCCCTCGTCAACCTCAAACGTAGCACATCTAGATCGTCACAACATGCACTGCGGTCAGCACAGAAGGAAGTACATGCTGCCTCGCGACGTGCGGCAAACGATTATTGGCGAGAACTAGCCAAAAACATACAATCTGCTTTCGACCGCGGAGACCTGCGGACCTTGTATCGGGGTATAAAACAAGCCACCGTGCCAAGCAAGAAACCATGCTATGCAATCAAGCGTTAGATGGCACGCTATTAGAGAAAAGGAAAACCAACTGTCACTTTGGGTGGAGCACTTTCATGCCCTCTACTCTCGTAACACTAATGTCGACCCTGAAGCCATCAACGAAGCTCAACAATTGGACAAGATGACCGAGCTTGTTGAGGAAATAAACCTGGGAGAGGTAGAAATAGCCATCAATTCCCTCGAAGCTTGCGAGCCCCTAGCCCGGATGGTATCCCTGCGGAGGTCTATAAGGCAGGAGAACATGACATGGCGAACTTTCTTCTCAAACTTACTCGTCTCTATTTGAATAGCGGCATCGTCCCCCAACTCTTAAAGGCTCCGAAATCGTTACACTCTATAAAAACAAAGGAGAGTGCTCTGATTGCGACAACTACAGGGGAATCTTTTTATTAAGCGTGGCGGGAAAGGTCATTGCCCGAATCGCACTACGAAGGCTCCAGCTTTTGGCTGAGCGAGTTTTCCCAGAATCGCAGTGTGGCCTCCGTTCAGGCAGATCAACTATTGGCATGGTTTTCACACTTCACCAAGTTAAAGAAAAGTGCAGGGAACAGCAGGTGCTATGATAGTTTCTTTCATCAATCTTTCCAAGGCGTTTGACCTGGTCAATCGTGATGGACTCTTTGAAATGCTTGGCAAAATTGGCTGCCCCACAAAACTTCCCCGTTTCATCTCAGCATTCCACGAAACGAGGCGACGTTTCCAGCGATTTCAGTACAATGGAGGAGTAAAACAAGGCCGCGTACTTGCCCCTACACTGTTTGGCATCTTCCTGTCACTACTTCTTGACCCCGCCTTCCGGGACTGCGAAACAGGAGTGTTGCTCCATGCACGATCTAGTGGTAAACTCGTCTATATTAGCGGACTTCAAGCAAGCCCTGCGCAAAGGCGTACTCGTGCGCGAGCTTTTTTTCTCCGACAACACAGCCCTGGTTGATTACACCGAGAACGTCATCAGTCAGTCTAAGACCGAGGAAATGTAGCAAGACAATCAAGCTGAGCGCCCAGCAGATTTCCACCTAAACAATGAACTGCTCAAGAACACCAACAAGTTCAGATACCTGGGCTGCATCACATCCTCTCCAGCCCAAAAGGCAGTTGAACGACAGCCGTCTGCCAAAAGCTGCTCTGTATGGCCAACTCACTCAAGGCTTGCGAAAACCTGGTCGCCCCTTATTGCGGTTTGCTTTCGCTGTAAAAAAGGGACCTGAAGAGTTCCTGCATCCCTGTTGACAACTGGGAGAGAATGGCTGATGACTGCAAAACCTGGCGCAGTGCCCTCCTTGACGGCGCGTTTCATCATCGGTCACAGTGGCTGCACAACGAGACCTTGCGGCGACTCCAACGTCACCAAAATTGCTGCCACAAACCGGGTCCAGTCCCCTATGGGGACGAAAGGAGCCGACGACCGACAAAAACATTGCTCTATAAACAGTTAATAATAAAAATAATATATACACATTCTGTTCTAACAGTGACATATTGTTTTGATATTCATTAACTGAAAATTTAGCGCATAATTTTATCATATTATATTTCATGTTACACTTGATGTGTCCTTTTATCTTATAAATAAAGACAATATTGTCATCATTAATATATTGTTATTGCTATTGATATCACTATTATTGTTATTATTATTATTATTATTATCGTTATTATCAGGATTATTATTAATCAATTTTGCTAAATGTAAGTCTTACCAATAGTGGATTCTCTGTTAAATCCTTCTTACGAGCACTAAAGTCAAAGGAAATGTACAAATCGACTCCTCTTTCGGGGCGAAGAAGTGGCGGGAAAGGAGAGTTAAAAAGAAGACCGCTGTCCACAACATACATACGTTTGAGCTTTGTCGCCTCTAAGGCCGTCTGTGCAGCACTGTCGTCTGTAAGGAGATAATACAAGCAATAAAATTGTTGCTGGGGATTTTATATTTTTACTGCTAAAATTACTTTCATCACGGTCAGAGCACTAAGTTGTGTGCATGAGCAAGACGCTTTACCCGACTTGTTCCAGTCAGTTCAGCTGTATAAATGAGTAGATTCTGCTAGGGACTAATCTGCGTTTGGGAGTCAAAGGCTCTCACCCACATAACACTATAAAAAACGGGGAAAAACGCCGGCCTAATAAGCCATTTAGGCTCGAGAAAGGATTTAGCTAAATAGCTAAATCCTTCAATCCCTGGTGTGTTATAGCCAACAAAACAATACCACAAAGATGTTGACTATTTAATTACAGAAATAAAGAAGAAAAATCAATAAACTTTTAAAAAACTTTGATAAACCCGTTACTCAATACCGTTTGCTTTTCAAAAGAAGCTTTTCTGTCAAAACACATCCTCTCGCGACTCGTTGTCACTCAAAACCGAATATTGAGTTAACGTTAGTCAATCATATTGAATGTTTTGTTATAGAATTATAAAACTAGAATTCTGCCTATTCATATCCTGCAAAAACGTGCTTTGCGAATTGTTTACTTCTCAGATAGTAAAGCACCAAACGGACAATTTTTAAACAACTAAACGTTCTAAACATCTTTGGGGTAGTAAAATTACAGCTAAGCGAAATAACCTACAAACGTTTGAACAAACAACTACCTGTTTCTTCACTTAGCTACTTCCAAGATGACAATTTTTCACATAATTACAATACAAGATCAAAGGAAAATCATAAAGTTTTTGTTCCTCGAAAAAATCTAAATTATGGTCAGTTTGGTATAGACTACAGCGGTGCCAAAAATTGGAATGAAATACCACACGAAATAAAAGACGCTTCATCTATTAATTCCTTTAGAAAAAAATTAAAATACTTCTTTCTTTCCTCGTAACCTTAGTTTGCAACCTATGTAATATGCTAGTCTGTTTACTATTCTCTTGTTTTTGCAAATAGTTGTAACTCAGTAGTAATTATATGTTACATTACCCTCTACTCTCGTTTTTGCTTTTAACGTGTATCTGGGTGTAAGAGTGCTCTGTTAACCTTTACAGGTTGTAGCTCTTACTCCCTCATATTTATTCTTGGTATATTTGTAAACAATTAATTAAACAGTTTATTGGTTATTACATGGTAAATAAGTAAACAAGGTAAATAAGTAAACTTTGTAAACTTTGTAGGGTTCTGCTCGGTTTCTACTAACGTCAGTGTTTGATATTATAACAGCAGGGTTTTATACTGAACCTTCTGACACAAACTCCAGGTCAAGGCCGCGCAGAAAGCTGTGCACCAGGCCCGCCCGGCCTGTCCTAGTCCTTAGAAATTCAAACTTGTCAATAATACTGCTAGCCAAGCTGTCGAAGAAACCAGTTGTTCCTGACTCTTTTGCTGTGCTCTGGGAGTCGTCACGAGTCTCACTGTCAGGCGTTGACTCAATTTCTCCCACTTTCTCTTTCGTTACCAAGTCAGAGTTATCTACGTCATCAATATCTTCCTCTACATCGCTTTCGTCGTCTTTGCTAGCGTCTAAATTATCACCATGGCAACCCATTTCATCTGTTTATATTACAGAATCGGTATGAATGAGATAAGTTAATTCATGTTCTTTCTGGAGCTACCGCTTCCTAACTTAAACGAGGCAGAGTAAAACACATTTTACAATGGTATTAAAAGAAATGTCTGTGGAACGTATTAGACACTCGTTTCGTAACTAGTAAGGCAGTGGAATGCGAATACTCCCTGCTATGTGCGTTCCAACGTGCAGTTATTGTATTCACTATTGTTTTCTACCGCGTTGTCGGCGTTGCCGCCTTGTATCTTAAGCTCGCTGTTAGAGAGCTTTGGATTCGAAAACGAGTACGAGTACGAGTTCTTCTATTTGTCGTACTGCGCGAGCCGGAATTGCAAATCACGGAATCACGCCATCTCGTTGCTGTGTTGCATGTGTTGCCAAAATCTCGTAGTCCACGCGCCGAATATTTTTGCAAATCTCGTTGTAAAAAAACGACGTTTACGAGTTTGGCCACACAACGAGATGGCGTGACTTCTTCGCAACTTCTGGTACGCTCAGTATGGCGAATGGGAAAAAACACGTACTCGTAGATTAGTCGTACTCGTTGTCGAATCTGAAGCTCTCTACTATCGTCAAAACGACGGCGTGTAGGCTGAACGGCACGGTAGATTCGAACTTACAACTATTGTATTCACTTTTGTTTCCTCCCGTCGTTCACGGTGTTGATCGCTGTGCTCGTTGCTAAAGGTCCCTAGGTTGCGTTTGACAAAATGTGTTTTGATTGCGCATACCAGATTTTTAATCTTACCGCTAGACCACTTGCTCCTTAAACGTTTACATAACTAATGTTTTTGGACGGACAGCATAATTGAGGTGTTTTATGCTGTTTCATCTTTTATATGAAGTGTAACATACCTAGCTTTTGTCGTCCGTCCCCTTCAAGTCCTTCTTTTTTCGCTATTTCTTTTGTTTGCTGATTTTCTTGTAACACTCTTTGTAAGAGCACCGTAAAAGCACTGCCCCAGATACCTGTGTCAGTAAATTTTGGTAGATAAATTTGATTTCGATTCAAATTAATTTGCCAAGTTTGACAATACCCCAACTTCACGGGAGCAAAGACATCGGAACCCGCCAAGGCTCAAAGTGGACTGACTCCTAAGCCTGACTGACATAATTAGAGAGAGAGCAGAAAGTAAGGCACCACAACCCCTTTTGATAATATAAACCTGTGGATTTTTCCACTTAGAAAGTTGAGAGACTTGACCAATGAGTTTACTGCCCGTCCGCGGGCCTTACAGCCGTTCAACCGTCAGCAGACCTGGACTTCACACTTGGCAGTCAGAGATGTTACCAAATGAGCCAAGTCTATCATAGTATCTGATGATTTTTACTTGAGCGAGATAGAACCCGAATCTAAAGTTTAATTTTCTTTACTTTCCTTAGCATCTGGATTTGCCCAATGCCTACCGCCTACACAACGGCTCCCGCAACTCTAAAGCATAGCAGCAAATTAAATCCTCAACTTGAAAAGTTCCACGAGTCGTGCAATATCCTCAGCTATACCTTTGTTGTTGCTGTCTTGACAGCTTTGATGGTAATGATTGGTGATACAACAGGTGTAGAGTTTTACTTTTAACTGACAGAGAAACCTAGAAACTAGCCACACTTGATACGTAGTTAAACCATTGAAATCTCAACTGCAGTTTGGTCACCTCTGGCTCCACTAAAACTAACAACCCAAGCAATTAACAAGGCTTAAGAAAATATTTATAGAAAGAAAAACACAATGCAATGTAAGAGTAGATATGATAAGTGTGAGACAAAAAGAATACTTCTATAACTTGCCCTAGGGAGGAAACGCGCTCATAAAAAGAAAGAACCATGCAGAACGAATATGTGTCCTCCATTTCCGGAAAAGATCTGTATATACCGATGCTCTATCAACTGGACAAATGGTCAGCCAGGAGCCAGCCATAAAAATTGAAATGATATTAACAGCCCTAAGTTTGTAATGGAAGAAGCGACTTGACAAAACTTGGCGAGGCCAGTCCTAGTCCTTGGAAATTCAAATTTTCATTTATTTATTTATTTATATATTTTATTTATTTAGCTTCACTACTCTTAGGTAGTCGGAGAACCCCAACAGGCATTACAACCCAATTACTGGACTCCGAGGGCCTACGGTTTAACGGTCCTTATCCGAGAAGACGCGAAGGTCTAACCGTTTGCAGATGTTGGAGCAAAGGCAGCACCTTCTCCTCAGTTATTTTAAGACCCTGAGTGAAGGTCCGGCACCGGGAATCGAACCCGGGCCTCCCGCACGAAAGACTGGCGCCTTACTAACTGGGCTAACCAGGCGGCTGTAATGCTGGCCCGTCTATCCAAGAAACCACCTGCTGAAAACTCTTTTACTGTTCTCTGGGAATTGTAAGAATTGACCTTGGAACTCCTCCCTCGTTAACAAATCAGAGTAACCTACGTCACCAATATCCTCTTATAAGATCTGCTAGGAGCCAGGCATGAGAAGATAGGATGGTAATCAGCGGTACTGAGTGTGTGTGTGTGTGTGAAGGAAAATTTGGCAGCTCAGCACAGACAAACAATCGATGAAGTAAATACCTTGAACATAGTGTAGAACGGGTTCTGGATAGTTGGTCAGCAGTTTTCCTAGAAAGAACTTATTCCCAAATAGATGTGATTTCAGAAAGGTGCCGTATCTTGCCATTCCAATTTCATGAGGAGTAAACTCAATCCATTCTGTAAGATAGAAATTAGAGCTTTAGAGGTTAAGAAGATTTTAATGCACTATCTGTTGTTGAATCAGGAAATCCATCTTGCTGCAAACCCTTAATCAAAGCATTTTGAAAGTAACGAACATAACTTAGCATTTCGTGCGTACAAAAATGTTGAAACAGTAGACTACAAATGCTATGATTAATTTACCATTAGTAGCTATAATTCTGTCAAAGCAAAGTATAGCAGAGGCAAGAGACGTCAAAACTGTGCAGTTTTAGAAACAAATCTAGCGTACACATAACTAACTGTGGAGTGAGCTTTTGCCATAAGGAAGTCCACTTATTTAATGATTAGAAACTTCACACTGCTCAGTCAAAACAGCAAATTCTTCAAAGACTTAGAACACTCCTGGTTAATAAATAGAGAATATTGCATGGCCATTCTACCCTCAGGTGCTGAAAATATCTCTCACAAGTGTCTGAGCTTCGCCCGGCCATGTAATGTCTTGTTTTACTTCAAAGATATCAATGAAAATCCCACAAAAAACACTTTTTTAAAAGAACCGGCCGCGCTCCTGACGGGAAGCCCTCTTGCAATCGGATAACTATGTTAGTAACTATGACAACACCAATTCCCTCGTATGTGGCAGATAAATTGAATCCGGGGGGGGGGGAGAAGGGAAGTTTGTTTTTTATCGGGTACTTTAATTGAGCTTGACAACTTTGAGGTTGACATGCAACTGTTCAAAAATCAAGTTATTCCTAAACGCACGCTTGATAGTTACTTACGGTAGCTTGCACAACCTTTAATTGATCACAAAATAGTTTGCGTCATCTCTTTGCAACAAAACAAACAAAAACGCTCAAAGTTTGGTGCTGCAATTTTACTCTTCCTTAGTAACACGAAGTCTATTAAGAGTTCGGATTGAACAGAAAGCTTTGATTTTAACGCAAAACCCATGGAAAGTTGGGACTTACCGCTAAACCTCTGAGCTGGCTCATTCTCCTTTACATGAAGACAGGTGTAAATCGGCATCGGGGCCTTCCCATTCTTAACCACAGCACACTGGCTACTGAGCCTTGGCTCGGAATCTCGCTGGATAAAAAAGATAATTCTTTTTGGTTTTTACTTATCATAGTTTTTGTTATCACAATCGTTATCGCATTTCCATTCCCACTAAACTGGCTTAACCGTGATTTCACGTAATCGTTACACGTTCGTGGTCGTGGTCATATGCATGGTCACGGTCACGGTCAAGGTTACAGTTATGGCCGCGGCCACGGTCACGGTCACGGCCGCGATCAAAGTCACGGCCACGGCCACAGTCACGGTCACGGAAATGGTCACGGTCATGGCCGTGGTCATAGTCACGGCTATGTTCACGGTCACGGAAATGGTCACGGTTACGGTTACGGTCACGTACGGCCATAAGCACAGACAAGCAGTGGTCACGGTCGTGGTCGTGGTCATATGCATGGTCATGGTCACGGCTCCAGTCACGGTCACGCTTACGCTCACAGTAACGGCCGTGATCAAAGTCACGCCCACAGCCACAGTTACGGTCACGGGAATGGTCACGGTCATGGCCGCGGTCATAGTTACGGCCACGTTCACGGTCACCGAAATGGTAACGGTCACGGTCACCGTAAATCGTTCTCATCACCACCACTAACGTGATAATTACCGCTATCGTTTCGTTTATAAAACATGTTTTTCAAATTCCAACCTCGACTAGTCGTTAGAAAGTGATGCAGTATTAACGTCTCTGTATTGATCTCAAAAATACTTTCGAGTTTGTCAGAATTTAGGATTATAAATGCTGAATAGTAAAGTAGCAATAAAAACTT
The DNA here is from genome assembly GCA_026413305.1 of Hydrozoanthus tunicans. Taxonomy (NCBI): domain Eukaryota; kingdom Metazoa; phylum Cnidaria; class Anthozoa; order Zoantharia; family Hydrozoanthidae; genus Hydrozoanthus; species Hydrozoanthus tunicans. The sequence goes on from JAOBAT010143073.1 coordinate 23,431, forward strand.
TTAACCTGTTTAAGGAGGGTGTCTCCAACCAGATAGCCAAAGAAGTCTGTAAAACTAACAGGTTGTCCGAATCTTTTCTTCTCCTTCAGTCCTCTAATTCGTCTGTACATCCATGTTGGTGTAACCAATAGCCTCATCCAATTATGGGCGACATTTTCTCGTATCTCCATCATGATTTCTCGAGGATGAATGTCGGGCCATTGTGGATGGGAATAAAGAGTTGACAGATACCTGGAAATGAAAAAACGAAAAAGTACAAAAAGTACAGAAAGTGACACTAACTAGTAATACTGTGGAAACAAAATGTAAAACAATATCTGTGTAGGCTACAAAAATAGGAAGAAGGCGCTGCTGAATATAAAGAGATAGGACGTGTAACAGACGTCATTAAATAAAAATAACAACAAAATTGCAAAAAAAGTTTGTCGTTGACGAAGAAAATTAATCCATTCACATTTACGCTAAAAGGCATAATTTCAGAAAGACTGCGTTAAATCAATATTTAAACTGTTTTGTAGCAGCTGAAAATCAACTGCTTAAATGGTTAATTTTTTCCTTGTAACAAATGTATTTGTAAGCTGTTCGTTTTATTGTAAGGGTTAAAGAAGAGTTGGTGGTTAAACGGGTTGGCGATGTAAAAGTTGATAAAGAGCAGAAGTAATTCAACTCAGTTGGCGTCACATTTAAATTCTAATAAGATGTGATTGTGGTGTAGCTAGTGATGAATGATGGTGATGCTGATGACTGTAGACAACTATGACATGGGTGATTGCGTTTACAATGACGATGACTGTGGTGTAGCTGTGGATGACTGATTGCAACGTTGATGACTGTAGACAGCTATGACTTCGATGATTGCATTTATAATAATGATTACTGTGGTGCAGCTGTGGATTATAGATAGTAATGTTGGTAACTGTAGACAGCTATGACTTCGATGGTTGCATTTACAACATATAATGATGCAACTAGTGATGAATGACGATAATTAACATTGTGAAAAAGCAAATACAAACCAAGCCGAGCCTGACAAGCTAGCAATATATGTAGCGCAGTCCATTACTCCAATATCAACCAGCGCAGTGCATGCACCACTCAACGCTGTCATTGCTCGAAAACCTCCTCCGGAGCCTAGTATAGCAACAGTAGGAACCTGAAGAGGTAGAACGGACGCTGGTTATTCTGGGAAAGGAAGGGTACTGCAGAGAGACAAACAAACGTTGACTGGAAAAGAGGAGTTACTTGTGTGGAGACGTTGCTACAAATAAAGTTGTTTAGATCAATTTTTGATAATTGAAGTTGAAAACTAGGAGAGAAAAAAAAAAGAAAAGCAAAAGAAAAAAAGTTCACTTCGACTGCTATTGCAACTGTAACTAATTATGGAACACTGGGTACGACTGCGGCCGTGACATTGGGCGACTGTATCGTAAACACTAAGTGAGACCGAGACACTATCATAGAGTATGCTGTATAACACCAGCTTGATAGATTCTCTTCTCGAGCCTCTGTATTTATAAACTGCTTAGAATGTGTACATTAGCACTATTGGATGCATGTTAAATGTTTAAAGTTCCAAAAGTTAAACCTCTTCTTGACTTTTTGGGGCTCGGTCACCTAAGAGTTGCTGCATAGCGCCAAGGACGACTTTCTTCCTCTCTTTAAGATACTCGATTTCTTCATTACACAAATCATTGCTGTATCTAAGGTCCGTTGGAGATCCTCTGGAGACGAAACAAGGTGCAAGTGTCGTTTAAGCTAGTGTTGCCAGGAAACCACTTTGACCGTCATTATAATTAATAAAACACAAGGCTTTTCTTTCCTTTCTCCCAAGGCCCCATTCCCCCTTCTTTGGTCCTTAAGAATGAAACAAATGGAATGAACTGCAAGTTTCCATTAACTAGAGAACAGAACGAACACAATCTTAATTAACTCTGTTGTCGCACTTAAGAACATGTTCACTAGAGAATGACGCTTCCAAAGATTCCAAACTTGGTTTACCTGTCCTCTGTGAACGTTAACTTGATTTTCACATAGCTGGCCTGTATTGGAAAATTAGCAGTTGTTACCAAGTCAAGCTGTATTTGCTGCATTGAGTAGACATAGACAAAGACATAGACATAGGCATAGACGTTGACATAAATAGACATAGACATAGACATAGATATAGACATAGACATAGACATAGAAATAGATATAGAAATAGGCATAGACGTAGACGTAGACGTAGACATAGACATAAACATAGACAGGGACATAGACATAGACTTAGACTTAGACTTAGACATAGACATAGACATAGACATAGATATAGACATAGACATAGATATAGAAATAGGCATAGACGTAGACGTAGACGTAGGCAAAGACATCAACTTAAACGTAACCATAGACGTAAACGAAGACATAGATACAGTTTGTTTTTAGCTTCTGTTATTGTTTATCATTGTTATAAGACTTGATTACATAAATATTGCTGTTGAAAGTTTAACTTATACATTAAAATACTGGTTCCTAACTTTCTTCGTCAAGTTACCATTTTTAATACTATAGACCCAAACAGTCACAAAACTTGGAGCCATAGCATACTTCTCTAAAGGTGAAGTCTTGTGTCACAGTTTCGTCGAGTTTAAGGTTGTTTAACTCGAAGAGCTGTGGTTTCCCAATATAATCGTCAGGAGTGAGTAAATCCGACTCCTTTAATGTAATGTCTAGGAAAATGAAAATACAACTGCTTACTCTTGTGATATATCTAACGATGTTAATAATACAATTATCATAGCAACCAAAACATAAAGAAAAATAACAAATATCATTCGATTTTGAAACTCGAATATTACTTTTTTAGCGTTCTGATTGGTGTAATCAATCTCGTTTATCAGCTCATGTAAACTGAACGACCTTACATGGAAAGTGATGCCAAGCTGAAACACTTGTGTGGGAGCTTGAGGAAAACGAGATGTACAACTTGGATAACTTTCAGTTATTTCAATTATCAAAGGTTTAGAAAGCTCACTACTTTCTCATATCCAATACGCTCTCCTGTTAAATAACGACGATAAGGGTAACAACAAAGTAATAATAAAGCAACAACAATATATAATCTCAACTGAATAATAGAAAACATCTTTAGTCGAAACAATAAAGTAAATACAGAAAAAAAAGTTTGATTACGTAATATGTTTGTTTCCTTGGGATTCAGGAAGAACTGGAAGGTCTCGTTCCACTCTGGGTTTGGTTCGTTATTGATCACCCTCGTCTTACGCCTGCCATTGGGCGTGGTCGGCACAAAGAGTTCCACGTACGGATCAGGGGTGTCAACTGCCGCATGGACGTAAAACAAGCAATTATTTCCGAAAATATGTGCTAGAAAAAAGGACTGATGGCGTATGTACTTTTATAAAAACGCTCAAAAGAAACATGTGATTAAACTACGTTTGCGTCTCTTTTACTATCATTGCTCAAGCTACTGGTCTTAGTTCTACTGTTTCGCTATTGTCAATGGAAATAACAATAAAATGCTTAAAATATCAAAATGGTACAAACTTAAAAGTTGGTTTAAAAAACAAACTTTTTTCACTCATAAAGTTATCTTCCGGTAAATTAACTGCGGTGAAGAACACGTAGTCTATATGCAATTGGCAGTTAACCAGTCACCTTCACCAGTACAGTGTAACATTCATAAAAGCATTAAAAATGTTGATAACAATGACAATAGTTATTTATGTTGATTTATTGTTATAACTATCAATATCATTGTTATTACTATTATAATAACAATGATATTGATAGTTATAACTGATAACAGCAATACTACTAATAATAATGTTGATAACAATGACAATAGTTATCTATGTTATATTATTGTTATAACTATCAATATCATTGTTAATACTATTATCGTTGTTTTTATTATTATCATTCTCAGATAAAAGTCATACATATTTCGAATAACAATAAAATATAACATATGCTGTGTGCTAAAACATACATATTTAAAATGCATTATCAATATTAAAAAGAAAATAATAATCGATAACAGTTAAGAAAACACGATGATAATAAATCAAAAGTAAGGTCATGTTAGGCTTTTTATTATCTCTATTATCATTATTGTTATTACCATCCTTATCATCATGATGATGATGATGATGATAAGGATGGTAATAACAATAACAATCATTATTATGGTATAACAATAACAATCATTATTATTATGATGGTAATAACAATAACAATCATTATTATTTCTATTATTACATTTGCGATGTATTTAATACATATGCCCCTTGCCAAAACATCTAAGTTTCAGTCATCTTTCAAGAATAATGGGGCGAGAGAGTGGAACTCATTACCATCTTACTAAAGACAAGAGAGCTCGCTCTCGCTTTTTAAAAATAACTTAAAAAGACATTTATGTAACTGACTTTTTGACCTTTGCATGTATTTCTTTTTTGTAATTTTAAATTTTCTCCATTTGTAACTCGTCAATGTTGTCATATATGTAAACGGGCCTCCATTTAAACCAGATTTTAGCTGAACTGGGTGGTCCGGCATATATATAGTTGATAAATAAATAAATAAATGAATAAGTAAATTAATTGATTAATTAATTAATTAATTAATTAATTAATTGATGAATAGATACATAAAAAAATAAATAAATGGATGAATAAATAAATAAATAAACAAATAAATAAACAAATAAATAGGTGAATAAATAAATAAATGAATGAATAGATAAGTAAATAAATAAATAACTCTTGCTGCTACCTACCGAGGTCCTCCAAACGGCCCAAAGTGATGTTTGTACCGCTTAACACTGTAACCCGCAGAACCCAACAAGTAGCTGGCTGAACCTTGGAAGAAAAATGTTAATTAGCTTGAAAGAGCTCACGGCTAGGGTGACAAAGGGGAGTTACAAAACAGGGCCCAGTTCCTCAAAACCCCGATTAACTTAACCTAGGATTAACTCTTAACAAAACCTATGGGCTGTCATGGTAATTAACCCTGGATTAGCGCTTATCGGGTTTTGAGGAACCGGGCCCAGAACCCTAACTAAAAACCGACACATCAAAAGCAGATGATAAGATACAAAACAGATAAGGCTTAATGTTCTCACACACGCAGTCTCTCAGTTGAGAAAAATATTCTGTGTTGAAATAATGTTAGCCGTTTTTTACTATTACATATCCTTCAACGGAGCATGTTCATTTCCATGAGTAACTCTTGACTGTATCTGATCTGTTTAATTGTCCACTTTAATATTTGGAATTAAAATAAGTCGGTTTCGTTTTCAAAACTTTCAGTCTTCGTTTTGTAACACCCTGTAACACAGGGAGACCAAGGCACTTGCACTGACACCAGATGGTTCTCCTCTACCCTTGGAGAATTTGCGAGACTAGGGTGCAGGGTTGGGGTCGGGCGGGGTCAGCAGTTCTTCTGAAATTTACAAAGGAAGCAGCCATTGTGCCCCCTGCTCAGTTTAACGGTTAATATTCAATTAGGCGACTGTGTAGGTCAACCAGCCTTCGCAGAGCTTAAACTCTATGATAAGATTTGTAGGTGACAAGTTGACCTGTATAGTCTTTTTCTTTAAAAAAAACTACTAAGACACAACTTGAAATATTCATTTATGTTGTGACCTGGGCCGTTTATAGCAAAATTTAGAACAAACTTGTTACAATTATTTCAGCGATAAATTAAATAACTACGTTTGAGTTTATCTTTGTTTTATGTCACACCTAAAGTTATTGTCATTTCTGCTACAGTTACTTACTGTTACTACTAAAGCAACTCTTGTAAGCCTTTTGTAGCACGCGCAAAATTCAAAATTCTCAAGAAAAAATCACACGAATTCAAAGAAAACAACTTGTTTAGTTTCACTGAAAGAAACAAATGTGCCCAGTTTATAATTTTTTCTTTAACAACATTTTTGTGCTCTATTGTGTTTATTCGTCAATTCTATCTTGTTGTACTCAGTTCGCCCTTTCTGGCCAGCGGTTATCCTTTTTAGTATATCTGTGTGGTTTTTATTTTAAGATGAGTCAAGATTGTTATCTGATTAAAATGCCCCCTCGCATCTGTCGAACCTATTAAATATTTAAACTGAAGATCAAAGTTAAATTAATCGAAAAAATATCAATGAACGAAAAACTGAAATGTTACTGAAGGTTAAAAATCATCGAATTGAACAATATAAGTTTCTTTGAATTGTAACTAATCTTTAATGTCGTTTAGCCCTTTTTCATTCATTGAATTGAGTAAGATTAATTATGTAGCTTTGATTGCTGCAACCAATTAACGCACACTTCCATTTTATCTTCATCTTTTTTATCTAACATTTGTCCATTTTGTTTTTTTTTCGTTTCTGATTCGACCGAATAAAGAACGGTATGTAAGTCTCTATGTGGTAGTAGTCAGAAAAATACTGTGTGCATTTGAAACGCTTGAGTGTTTCTTTTTGTTCTTTTATTTCTTTAGTTAAAAAACTGATTGTTTTTCTGATTCGCCCGACTTGTTTTCATTCTCAACAAAAGATCGTTATCTATCGATCTCGCCAAAGGAATTTAAATTGGAAGAAAACATTTATTTTCAAAATCTCATGGGTTCGTCTAGTAAGCTTACATTTTGCATGATTTAAAACAAGGAGAAAGTAATAATTTTTGCATGTTGTTGAGTTAGAAGTATCTCGCTCCTTTCGAAATTCAAAAAGTCGGGGTCAAGTGGCGTTTCAACTTCTTTGTGAGCGATTCATAACTGAAAAACCAGAGAAAGAAAAACGTGTGTTTCGTCGATGCTTCGCTTTCTCACCGTGACTGAAACGCGGATTTTTGTTTTGTTAAAAAAATTTAAAAGCCAACGGTTTGGATCCGAACGAAGATGACGTTTGGAGTTTTCATATGCTAATGGTTGACGGTATAATAGCTTGCATTATTCTTAAATAAAACATCACATGAACATTTTGTTTAAGATTTATTGCATGAAAACTTGTAAAGCTGCTGTGTTTTCGAAGAACGATAAGAAATTTGAACAAACACAGATTATATTCGAAAAGCCAGACTTAATCCGATAGCGAGAGCATTTCTGTTACGATTATTTCCAGAAGCAGTCGGAAAACTCTTTCTTATTATCTAAGAACTGGCATAAACAAGTCTGCTTGTTCGTGAACGAGATTTTTGTTTAACATCAATAAACATCTACGGTTTTAACGGAGAACAAGAGACACAATTTATGTACACAACTTCGGTCTGTGCTATATTTACCATCCGACAAGAAGTGATATGGCAAAATTCATGACCCGCTGCTGTTTCCGATAAACTTGTTTTAAATCTCTGGATTGTAAAATTTCAGAGCCTGATCTAGTCTAAAACCAAACATAAACATTACAGACAAAAACAAGCGGCTAGCGACTGCAGTAACTCAGTAATTCTAACCAACACAGCCTGAAGACTCACCTGGAATGTGTTCATGATTGCGTTTGAAAGCAAACGTTTGCTTTTATCCAGCTTCTTTTGTTCCGAAAGTGCACTTTAACATCTGTGCTAAAGTTGAATTAATTCACTGATAAGCATGACACCATCGAGGTTAATTGCCTTGCCTTTCCAGACGACTAGTGACGAGCAATGCACATATATGTGGCAAGTTATTTTTGTTTGCCTGTCACTGGCTCGAGCTCCGAGCAAACAAATAAGTCTAGTTTCTTATGATCGTATTTGTATAAAATCTTGGCTTCTCAAGTAAAACTCTAACACAACTTTTGAAACCAACTTTGAAATACTGGGCTCATTAACCCCGTGGATGTTATTATTTTGTAAAGAAACTCACACGCTGAGCTGAAATTTTATTCATATTTGCTATATTTTATTCAAATTCCTGTGAGGCGCTACCGTGGAACGTTTTGGTTCTTGATTGGCTATAAAGTCTTGGCTAGTTCTTAACTGATAAGAAACCGGGCACATAGTATTAAGGCCGGGTTATCAACGAATTTGTACTGCAACGACACTGCATGCCAATCGAACCTCGCAGCTAAGAAACGCAAGCATGGTTACCAACTTGTTGAGTCTCAAATAATAGGCCAGGGTAATAATGAAAGTTATTATAAACGCAAGTACTGAAATTGTTTATAACATATTATCACTTGTTGAAAACTACTATTCTGGCAATTTGATCGGTTTGACAAATTGGTTAGCTAGTGAAAATCACCGACCGCAGACAAAAATCTTCACAAGTGAGAAAATTGTATCGCCTATCGGATTCCTGTCTTTCCCTGTCTGCTACTAGTGATGAACAATATATCGTTGTAGATTTGTTGACAGAAGGAATCATTGAGCATCAGCGATGTCACTTTCACGGAGGATATTTTATCATTACAAAAACAGCTAAAAAGCAATCCCTGAAGTTAGTTGCTGACAGCGTAATGTGACTTCAAAGCTGTTTCGTACCTTTGACGTATACTTTCACAAATAAGAACCCAAAGCAACCATTTTAATCGAGAGGTCAAATATCTGTTTTATGTTAAAGAAATAAATTGATATCAATTTAACTTCCGACGTCATAGTTATTGCGCAATAAGTCATCAAAAATAAAAATATAATAATGAACATTATTACAGCTAGTTTTGTTTAATTGTAATGTTTTTTTGCTAATCAAGAGTATACCGAAATCCAGTAATCTTTGTTCACAACCCCCTCCTTCAAACCGGCTAGTCTTTTTCACTGGTGGCTAGTGACTGGTGGCTGGTTGCTGGTGTCTGTTGGCTTGTGACTGGTGGCTGGTGACTGATGAATGGTGGCTGATGGCTAGTGACTTGTGACTGGTGGCTGCTGACTGGTGGCTAGTGAGTGGTGGCTGGTGACTGGTGACTGGTGGCTGATGGCAGATGGCTGATGGCTGGTGGCTAGTGACTGATGACTGGTGGCTGGTTGCTGGTGGCTGGTGACTGGTGGCTAGTGACTGGTGGCTATGACTGGTGGCTGGTGACTGTTGGCTGGTGGCTGATGGCTGAAGTCTAGTGACTGGTGACTTTTGGCATGTGACTGGTGACTGGTGGCTGAAGGCTAGTGACTGGTGACTGGTTGCTGGTGGCTGGTGACTGGTCACTGGTGACTTGTGATTTGTGGCTGATGGCAGGTGACTGTTGGCTGGTGGCTGGTGGCTGGTGACTGAAGGCTAGTGACTGGTGACTGGTGGCTGGTGACTGGTGACTCTTGGCTGGTGACTGGTCGCTGGTGACAGGTGACTGGTGGCTGGTGGCTGGTGACTGGTTGCTCGTGGCTGGTGGCTGGTGGCTGGTGTCTAGTGAGTGGTGGCTGGTGGTTGGTGACTGTTGGCTGGTGGCTGAAGGCTGAAGTCTAGTGACTGGTGACTTTTGGCATGTGACTGGTGACTGGTGGCTGAAGGCTAGTTACTGGTGACTGGTGGCTGGTGACTGGTCACTGGTGACTTGTGATTTGTGGCTGATGGCAGGTGACTGTTGGCTGGTGGCTGGTGACTGGTGGCTGAAGGCTAGTGACTGGTGACTGGTGGCTGGTGGCTGGTGACTGGTCACTGGTGCTTGTGATTTGTGGCTGATGGCAGGTGACTGTTGGCTGGTGGCTGGTGGCTGGTGACTGAAGGCTAGTGACTGGTGACTGGTGGCTGGTGACTGGTGACTCTTGGCTGGTGACTGGTCGCTGGTGACAGGTGACTGGTGGCTGGTGGCTGGTGGTTGGTGACTGGTTGCTCGTGGCTGGTGGCTGGTGGCTGGTGTCTAGTGAGTGGTGGCTGGTGGTTGGTGACTGGTGGCTGATATCTAGTTACTGGTGACTGGTGGCTGATGGCTAGTGACTTGTGACAGGTGGCTGGTGGCTAGTGAGTGATGGCTGTTGGCTGGTGGCTGGTGACTGGTGGCTGATGGCTGGTGGCTGGTGACAGGTGACTGTTGGCTGGTGGCTGGTAACTGGTGGCTAGTGAGTGGTGGCTGGTGACTGGTGACTAGTGACTGGTGACTGATGGCTGAAGGCTAGTGACTGGTGACTGGTGGCTGGTGGCTGATGGCTAGTGACTGGTTACTGGTGGCTGCTGGCTGGTTACTGGTGGTTGGTGGCTGGAGGCTGGAGGCTGGTGGCTGTTGGCTGGTGACTGGTTACTGGTGACTGGTGGCTTGTGGCTGATGGCTGGTGGCTAGTGACTGATGACTAGTGGCTGGTGGCTGGTGACTGGTGGCTAGTGACTGGTGGCCTATGACTGGTGGCTGGTGACTGTTGGCTGGTGGCTGAAGGCTGAAGTCTAGTGACTGGTGACTTTTGGCATGTGACTGGTGACTGGTGGCTGAAGGCTAGTTACTGGTGACTGGTGGCTGGTGACTGGTCACTGGTGACTTGTGATTTGTGGCTGATGGCAGGTGACTGTTGGCTGGTGGCTGGTGGCTGGTGGCTGATTGCTAGTGACTGGTGGCTGGTGACTGGTGACTCTTGGCTGGTGACTGGTCGCTGGTGACAGGTGACTGGTTGCTGGTGACTGGTCGCTGGTGACAGGTGACTGGTGGCTGGTGGCTGGTGACTGGTTGCTGGTGGCTGGTGGCTGGTGTCTAGTGAGTGGTGGCTGGTGGTTGGTGA
>JAOBAT010143074.1:0-11388 GCA_026413305.1 Hydrozoanthus tunicans
ACTCAGGGTCTTAAAACAACTGAGAAGGTGCTGCCTTTGCTCTAACATCTGCAAACGGTTAGACCTTCGCGTCTTCTTCGGATCTGCTATCGGGGGACTTAAAAGAACCCACATCACTTGTCAAAAAAGATTAGGGTGATCCCGGTGTTGTGGTTTGTCTTCTACTAACTGAGGGCAACTCTTACTGAACGTTACTGTGAGCCATATATAGCGGACTACCTAAGACCCCCAATACCAGAGTCATATGTAAACCATTGTTACGCGCCTTTGATCATATCCACATGGAAAAGAGCGCTATATAAATGCTAAACATTATTATTTCCCTGTTTTTTCTTCTAGTCCCGTTTTTTTAAACAAAAAAAAATTAAAGTATCCTTCGTAAACATAAAAAAATTGAGAAAATTTTGTTTGTCGTTCCCGATCTAGCTCCGAAATCCAGCAATGTGCGTTCCAACGTGCAGCTACTGTATTCACTATTGTTCTCTGCCGTCGTGGTCGGCCTTGTGTCCCCGTTGCTTAAAGTTTCTATTTTTTTCCAGTAAAGATAATCCTGACTGATAAATCTAACGCACTGCATTAAATTTGTGACTCGTTCGGTCCCAGGCCCTTCGAATAATCTTTGCGTTTTAAAACTACGAAAGCAGAAAATTTGAGAGTAAGGCGGATAGTTTGAGACTGGCCGAAACTATTTATTGTATTCGTCTTTCAAAAACAGCTGATCACGCAAGGTGCATGTAGGTTCTTTTATAAGACGGATAATTGTCGTATTTGAAACGTATCTGTTTTACAATTCACTTCAGATCATGCTATGCGAGATCTTGTGTTGTCCTAGACCTCGGTGTACTAATTGATCAACATCTATTACTGAGGATGCAGGTCAATAATATATGCAAGGGCGCTTGGCACATTATATGGAAAATAGGGAGAATACGTCCTTACTTGACTCAAGATGTCTGCGAGAGACTAGTGCACGTTTTTATCACCTTAAAAATCGACTCGTGTAATTCCATCCTTTATGGCCTGCCAGTTACAGAACTCAATAAGCTACAACGTGTTCAGAATGCAACAGCTCGACTTGTCTCCAGAACTCCCAAATCTCAACACATAACTCCTGTGCTCAAAGAACTTCACTGGCTACCCGTTATTGATCGAATCACTTTCAAACTATTACTTCTTACTTTTAAGGCACTTCATGGACAGGCTCAAATCTATACTAGCGAACTCTTCACACCTTATAACCAGTCCCGTTCTCTCCATTCAAGTTCATTCGATTATCTGTCTGTTCCAAAGTCTAACACTGCCACCTATGGAGACCGATGCTTTTCTGTTGCTGCCCCTTAACTATTGGGACTCTCTCCCAAACGATTTCCGTTTCATTAATAGCTTAAGTACTTTTAAATCAAGTATTAAGACCCGGCCTTTTAGATCCGCTTTCAATCTTAATTAATGGCTACTTATACTGTTTGTTTTTCATGATTCATTATACACTTATTATTATTTTTTTTTATTATCATTATTATTATTATTATTATTATTATCATAGCTACGCTTTTATCTTTCTTGTCAAGCGCTTAGAGCTTAGATTAAGCGCTCTATAAATATTTCATTATTATTTATTATTACAGGGTCACAAGCATAATAAATGTTTCTTTATCTATATGGTAATCTTCAAATGATCAGGAACGACTTGATCGTTTCATGCGGTATGCCGAGCTTTGCAGTGTGTTGCACAAGCACGTTAAACGTTTCCACTATCTCATGAACAATATTTCGTTTCAAAGAAGTGCTCTTCAAGCTGAATAACTGAGAAAAAATGTCAATGATTGTCTCTGATAACAGATCAGATGCTCTCTACCCACTGAGCTACAGGAATCCATGATCTGTAATCGAGGGCTCTTGCCACTGAGCTACAGGAATCCATGATCCTTTGATTACCGATCAGATACTCTAGCCACTGAGCTACAGGAATCCATGATCCTTTGATTACCGATCAGATACTCTAGCCACTGAGCTACAGGAATCGATGATCTGTAATCAGAGGCTGTACCCATTGAGCTACAGGAATCGATGATCTGTAATCAGAGGCTGTACCCATTGAGCTACAGGAATCCACGATCCTCTGATTGGCTGCAAGAGGTATTAATAAACCAACTATATATACATATATAGATAACAGATCAGATGCCCTACCCACTTAGCTACAAGAATCCATGATCTGTAATCAGTAGTAACCCATCAGTATTTTTAAAATCTGTAATCAGAGGCTGTACCCACTGAACTACAGGAATCTATGATCTGTAATCAGAGGCTGTACCCATTGAGCTACAGGAATCTATGATACTCTGGTTGGCTGCAAGAGGTATTAATAAACCAACTATATTTACATATATAGATAACAGGTCAGATGCTCTACCCACTGAGCTACAGGAATCCATGATCTGTAATCGGAGTCTCTTCCAAATGAGCCCCAGATTACAGATCAGATGCTTCACCTTAAAAGCTGAGCTACAAGAGTCAATGATCCCCTGATTACAGAGCAGATGTTTTACCTAAAAAGCTGAGCTAAGGAATCCATGATCCCCTGGTTACAGATCAGATGCTTCACCTACAAAGGTGAGCTACAGGAATCCACGATCTCTTGATTACAACTTATACGCTTCACCTAAAAAAACTGAACAACAGGAATCCGTGATCCCCTTATTACCGGTCAGCCGGTCTACCCACTGAGCTACAGAGACTCACTTTGGGAGCCAAGTCACGGGAGAAGGCTCATGGGTCCGATTTGTTTAGTTATTAAACTTGAGGAGCATTTATTTCAAAACATACAAATTTGTATATGGAACTATTAATGTTAAAATATCAGGAACGATTTGATCGTTTCATGCGGCGTGGTGAGCTTTGTGGAGTGTTATGCGGACTATTTCTAGACAACTTTTCCAGGAACTTGTCCATCTGCCTGAGTGGTATGGAATCATGTAACGTCAACAGAGGGTTCAGCGAGTCAATTAGTCTCCAAAAGTCTGCAACTGCAAAATTCAGCAATAGCAGTAAAGCAAATTAGGAATCACCCAAAACGTTAGAAAAAAAATAATGGCTATGTTGTGATTTTTAGAAGAAATCTCTTGTTTACGCAATGCCTACTAATAACAATAAAATATGCCTACAAAGATACAAGAAAAGCTAAAAAACGAGATGTAAATGAAATTTCTGTTTTGCTGCACTCAGCCGCCGAATAAGAAACATGCAGGCATTAGGTAAAGGTAAAGGCATCGTTATTTAACGTCAGTAGTTCCTTCAGCTCTCAGAGAGTGCTGGTATCAATTGAAGCCGACGGTGCGCCCTTTACCCCCTCCCTCTGTCAGTGCTCCGTTTTACGGGTATTCAAAGCTACAGTTACACTGATTAGAAGGAAGTCGAAACAGACGTGCATACACCGGGAATCGAACTGGGGACCTCTAGCTCCAAAGGCCGCGCACTAACCAACTGAGCTATACGCCTGTTCCTAAAGTTATACGAACAGTTTGAAAGAGCGCCATCCAGCTTGAATTTTTGAGTACTTGCTAATTATCTAACTAATAATTACAATCACTACAGTCAATAAAGTCTTGAAGACTAACAGTTACGTTTGCTTGGTAATGAAAGGGAAACGATGTTTTTGTGACCTGTGCTCTGAATAGAAAACGGGGAGTGTAAAGTGCAAGATCTAGAACGGGGTGCGAAACTGACGGGAGGACTAAATAGCAAAAATTAATAGTACTACAAAATTAAAATTTGATTTTGACTCATAAAGTTATCTTTGAAAAAAATGAACTGCGATGAAGAACACGTAAGTTATATGCAGGTGGCAGTTATTAAGTTATCCCGAGGGGAATAGTGATAAAAAGAACGCTTAAACTTTTCCAATTTGGGCGAGTTTTAGCGATGACTAAAGATTCGGAAATGCGGCGGATAGTCCAGGAATGAGCGAAAGTAAAAACTTCCCAGGGCAAAGAGTGGTTAGGAAAACGGGCAAGATGACAGGCAGGTTCAGAAAGCTTGCTCGTATTTTGGTGATCGTTTATACGATGCTCCTCAAGGTTATGTGAGGTTTCGCCGATGTAATTGGCCCCGCAAGTTGCATGTGCCGTGGTAAACGACGTGTTTATTTTTATCTGTGTTGTTAAATAGGGACTTGACGGGAGTACGTCACGTGAATATTCCAACCAGTGAATCGGTATACATTGAGTAAGAAGTTACAACGGGAATAACAGATTTATTCAGCAAAGACAACGCGACTTCTGTTTACGTTTTCACGCGCAGCTCGAGGCCCTGAGAAGACGTCACGTTGTGAACATCAAAATCTCGTCCTGAAACACAACGCGACGTGCACATCACAACGTCTCAGGACCTCGAACTGTGCTCGCGCATGTAAACAGAAGTCGCTTTGTCTTTACTAAATGTATATATTACGTTACAAGTATGTGAAGCGTAATGATATGCTGAAACACATTTCTTATTTACCTGGTGGGCCATGTTTCTCCTCCGGAATTGCAGGAGTCACGGGCGGCTGTCGAGTCTTACTCCCCCTAAGTATGACGTACGAGGTCTTCTTACGAACAGCTTGTAAGGTGGATAACACAGCTGGATTTGTTGAAAGAAAATAAATAAGGAAAGTAACATTCTTTTTTTTTCTCAACTTGTGGCGAGGGCCCATGCTAGGAAATACCATTAGGCTGGTTTTTAGTTACTCTTCGGGTACTAAGGTACTTGGTGGAATGTTACCGGTGGACGTCTGGTTCTTGATATAACAGGCAAACGGACACGGATTTCGAAGACTAAACTTGGTTTTGGGAAATAAACTACGGCTTTCGGCCAATTGTCTACTTCCTAGATTTGCCGTTTTTATATTTATAAACATAATTGAACATATTTAACTTTCGAAGAATCAGAAGAAACCTTATAATCCAATAAAAAAAACCTGTCAATTATGCTCCGAAATTGAAAGCATTATCAAATTGGGAAAACTTGTTTTGTTTTGTTTTATAGCACTTTGACTCAAGGAATCATGGGAGAAACAGCCAATAGGACTCGAGGTTCCCTTCAAAGCCTGCCACCCGGGACCTACGGTTTAACGTCCTTATCCGAGAAGACGCGAAGCTGTAACCATTTGCTGACAGCACCTTATCCTCAGATATTTTAAGACCCTGTGCAAAAGTCCAGCACCGGGAATCGAACCGGGGCGTCGTGCACGATAGACTTGCGCCTTACCAACTGGGCTAACTAGGCGGCGGTTAAAACACTTAAAGTGCCTATAGCACTAACAATTATTCTTGTTACCACTAAAAGTGTTTGGAAACTAAGGACATTTAAGAAAAGAATTTTTGAAATCGATCGTATTCTCGATTTTTTATACACATTTGAAGTTCAAGTTTTGTTGGTTAACAACAACAGGGGACTGGGTTATGACGTAATTCCCGGACATCTCTGTAAAGAAACACAGCAAGATGGATACGATTGAATTAGAGGTTTTCGATTCAGAAGTACATTCAAATTCCTTATACAGTTCTCAGTTCTTTTGTACCTTTGTGTTTAGAAAGATCTCATTTGCTTAAAATTTTAAGTCGGCAATGACGTCACAATCTAGTCCCCCGAAAACGCGGTCGTGAACCAAGAAGTCTGAAAATTTTGCTAGTTCGAGTCACTGTAGAAAAAAACGGTTTTACCAAATTTCGAAAATTTTTTGCAGTCGACGTTTTTTAGACTGTATGTGAAACGACATGATTGATCAAAAAAAAGTTGTTAGCGTTTTATGCACGTTAAGTAAAACTATGGCTACTACTCCCTGACCTGGTGCACATGGTTTGCCTCCCACTGACCATCGGGTCCTCAAAACCCCCTGCTGGCTCAGATGCTCATCTCCTTTTGCTGTACGTGCAAATGAAACGTAGGATTCGTGAACTTCAGTTAAATCTATAGACTAATAGAACTTTAAGCCTGGTACATTCAAATCCTCTTAACTGAACACTTTGTTTTTAAACCAGTTTTACCATTCCTTAATAAAACCTACAAAACAACAGCATTGTTTTTATTTTGCGCTTTCCAAAACAAATGAAAGGTGCCACACGCTTCAATTTTTCGAAAACAAACACGATCTACAAGTTTTTGGATTGTGGTTTTTGCTTCATTCTCCAAATCCTTGCTTTGTTGCAACCCTCGATTGAGCATCAAGAAGAGATCCAGAAGTACAAACTGGAATTTTCACATTCTGAAGTTATCGAATCATGGTTAGGTTAAAAGGAACCCTCTCGTAGTTCAATGTAGGTGAACTCATCTTGCTATTCGTTTGAAGTGTAAAGTGAGTAATCTTTTTAACATTGTTTGTTTCGTTCATTTTTCTGACGGACTTCAAAAGTTGATTTTCTGAAGGCCAGTTCTTTCTATATATGCTACGTAATTTTGCTGCGTTTCAGTGTTAGCCTTTTTGTCTGTACAACTCTATGTCTACTGCTTTTTATCATCAAAAAACTTCTTGAGTGATTGAAATATCTGGCAACTTATTTCTCTCTTCTTTTAACTGTAGGTAAATTCCAGCTAAATATCATTGGTTAATCTTTAAATCAACTACTCAATTGCTACCTATTAAGCAGCTACAATCTGTCTGCTCCGAGCCTGGTTTCGGCAGATGCAAAATTAAAACTATGATATTTTTAATCTGGTAACATACTTTGTTTTGTCTATTTCTCCCCTATTTGTAACGTAAAGAATAGGTTAGAAAATTTTACTACGTGTTCGCCCTCTCCCGCTTTGGAAATGTTAGGTTAATGGTACTCCGTGTCTCTTTTGTTTATTTGGCTTATATACTGGTAAATCTTTATATCTTTTCTCCATCTTATCGCGCTTTTAATTTGTTAATCGGAAAACCAGTTGCACGTTATATCCTTAAAATTTCGTTTAAACTTAAGTCGTACTTATTTATTGTTGTTTGTAAAAGTTTGATTTAATTAGATCTGCTCTCTCTTGCTTAGCTTGTACTGACTTGCTTCTTTTTCCGAATTTTTGAGTTTTATAAATTATACTTTGAAACAAAAAGAACACAGCTTTCTGTTCACTAACACCACTCACTAACCTGACCCTTGCTGGTTAGTAACAGGCCATCTGTGCCTCAACAGTCCTCGTGGAGGTGACAACTGTAAACCAATTACCTGATGCGGAACTGGTTTTCTCTTGTCGGGTTCAGAATGATCACCAACATCTCTAGAAAGTTTTGCGGTATACTCCTTTTCTACTCTGGTGTTAGCTATAGGAGAAAATATTTACACAGTTCCGAGATAATTATCGAATCAAACGATTGAAACGTAACAAAATACACCCAAGTTTCAGGTTTAATCCTTTCTGAATCACAATTTAACATTTATCAAAACTATTTTGTTCTGAATTGTTCTCCTATATTATTTTGCTTTGTTTTAGATAGAATAATGTTCATCTATATTTCCCGTGTTTCGGTATACTTGTTTTCTTCTTCTTGTGCTTTGCAGTATACCAGTAAACTTTGCTCTTGTTTGAGTAACTGCAGAACACCCGGCCAACTATTACCTTCTATATTGTTTTTGACTCTAATGCACATGTATTTCTATAGATGCAAAGTGAAAAACCTCATGATGGCCTGGTGTTTTGCAGTCCTGGGCCCGGTTGTACGATGCCTGGATAAGCTTTCCGCTGGATAAAAGCTAAGAGCCGTCGCTAGTAAATCAAAGATTGTTTGACTCTTTGTTGAAATTCTCTAAAATTCTCTATCTCTGGTTGATAATTGAGTGGAAGACTTCTAAAGTAATGGATCAAATGGTGTCAATTAACTTCCATTGTAGTTTTACTACATAAAATAGAAAGCAATTATCCGGCGAATAGCTTATACAGGCTTCGTGCAACCGGTTCCCATGCAGTACTCTAATTTTCCCAATTTACCTCGTGCTTGTGTTTTTTCTGATTTTCTCGAAGTTTTTTACTCAAATCAAACTTTCTGTATAATATTCTTATAAACGTCACGGTAAACGGTACACAATCTCGACAGCAATCAAAAGTTTACTGAGAATATAAAATAAAGCGGTTTTTCCATACCCATGATCAAATGCCTTTAAACCCAAAAACTAAAACAGATTTCAAATATGGCAGAGCGAAAAAGTATTGTAAGAACATGCAACAATTTTGCAAATCAAAGACCTTCCCAATGATCGGCCTCTTTTAACGGTGTTAGTTATATTGGGATTTGGTTGTAGAAGCTAATGGGATGCCAAAGACGAGTTTTATGCCTGAGAGTAAAAATAAGGTCGCAATCCTGGTCCTGGGCTAGCCGAAAAACTGATTCCAAACCCTATCAAGCAATTAATGTTAACACTTACCCGGAACCGGCGTCCCGCCGATTGACCATCTTGCCTTCATGACCTGAGTGGGTGAAAGTTGTTTTGCTTGCAACAAAGGCAGTTCGTTTCCTGCCTTCTCTGAACACTGAGGGATGCTTTTCTTTTCCAATTCTTCTTTTGTTGCCATCGAAACATTTTCCGAAGTCGAGTCTCGAATTACAAAAACAGAAACCAAGTGAGTAAAAAAATTATTCTTATTTCGGCTCGAGAATTTTTCGCTACCTAATATCTTTCTATATCGCAGCGATGTTACAAACAAAAAAATTATAACTACCACATTGTAGTTACAAAAAGTCTCCTTCAATGTCAAAGGTAAATTAAAATATCCTTTTTTGAAAGTAAATAAATGTTTCTTTTAGTGACAAATTAACATGACAGAAAGAGTCCACCAAAGTCAATACAGACAAGAAAGTGCTCTCTGACACCAAGTTTGAAAGTGCTCCCTGACACCAAGTTTGAAAGTGCTTTCTGACACCAAGTTGAAAAGTGCTCCGTGAAACCAAGTGTGAAAATGATCTCTGTCACCAAGTGTGAAAATGCTCTCTGTCACCATGTGTGAAAGTGTTCTCTGACACCAAGTGTGAAAGTGCTCTCTGTCACCAAGTGTGAAAATGCTCCCTGACACCAAGTTTGAAAGTGCTCTCTGGCACCAAGTTTGAAAGTCCTCCCTGACACCAAGTTTGAAAGTGCTTTCTGACACCAAGTTTAAAAGTGCTTTCTGACACCAAGTTTAAAAGTGCTCCCTGACACCAAGTGTGAAAATGTTCTCTGTCAACAAGTTTGAAAGTGCTCTCTGGCACCAAGTGAGAAAGTGCTCTCTGTCACCAAGTTTGAAAGTGCTCTCTGACATCTAGTGTGAAAGTGCTCTCTGACACCAACTGTGAAAGTGCTCTCTGTCACCAAGTTTGAATATGCTCTCTGTCAACAAGTTTGAAAGTACTAGCTCTGACACCAAGTGTGAAAGTGCTCTCTGACACCAAGTGTGAAAGTGCTCTCTGTCACCAAGTGTGAAAGTGCTCTCTGTCACCATGTGTGAAAGTGCTCTCTGACACCAAGTGTGAAAGTGCTCTCTGTCACCAAATGTGAAAAGGCTCTCTGACACAAAGTGTGAAAAGGCTCTCTGTCACCAAGAATGAAAGTGCTCTCTTGTCACCAAGTATGAAAAAGCTCCCTGACACCAAGTGTGAAAATGCTCTCTGTCACCAAGTGTGAAAGTGCTTTCTGACATCCTGTGTCAAAAGCACTAGTCCCGAGTTACAAACAAATGAAATTTCAATCTAGTGTCCAATGTTAATGAAAACTTATATCAATTTGTCAAATGCAAACGAAAATGTCGTCCAACGTAAAACTAAATTAATGTCATCAAAAATATACCAATGTATCCTCAAGTGTCCAGAAGAAAACATACAAGAGACAGTCCCCTTTCATTCTAACTGTAGTACGTCCTTTAGCTCAATGGAAATGAGGTAGACCACTCGTTTCCTTTTCTCGCACCACGAACCGAGTAATGTGCAGCCCCATCAAAGTCGTGATTCAAAGGGGTCGGATTTCTTAAAACCACTTACATTTGTACGTTTGTACCAAGGGTTTAAACAAAACATATATATGCGAAAAACGTTTAAATGTTTGACTGCAAATGCATTACATTAAGAGATTACCCCAAAACAAGGTTGGCCCCAACAGAAGTATCTTGTAATATGCGTCACTTTCTAAAGTCCAAACAAAACTTGCGGCCAACCTCTTTGAATTCGTCGTCTATTTCTCGAGTTGTTTCATAAAAGTACGTTAACAAAGTAACCTGCTTTCAGACACATATACAAACAATATTGCATTACTAAAACCTACCATTAAAAAAAGGGTCAAGTTTCGCTTTATTTTGCTTCATTAAATCACTCTTCCTTTGTTCAGCTTCTAATGAAAATGGCCAGGATTTTAATCGCTTAGACCTCTGCAAAGTCTTCAAAACCTCCTCATATTTTTCCTCATCTTCTGACCCTCTCCGGGGTCTACCTGACGTGCAGCTTTCCGGAAACTGATCATCAGAATACTTCATGTCTTCTTCAGCCACTTTAGCTGCAGCTTCAGAACCACAATCTAATGTTTTTTCAATTGACGCATCTCCATCCACGGATCTTTGTAGCGGATTCGTTGCTTCTTGTAACGGTTGAAGGTTCTTACTTGATTTCTTCTGGTACTTTTTAGAGTTTTGTACTTTTATGTCTAAATCTCCTTCACTCTTTGATCGCATTCGTTTGAAACCCATGGCGTTAGTGGGCTTAACCTGCGCCATAGCTACACTACAAGTAGATTCGTTGGTCGTTGAAGGTGAACAATTTTTGTCAGACACATCTTTTCTTTTGGTAACGTTTGCTTCAAGTTGAGAACTGTTCGAGTCTTCTTGCGAGCTACCGTCAATCGTAATTGTCTGGAATTGATGAACCGGTGGCTGCAGCTGCTCTTGTTTCTCTTCCATACTCTTTGAGCTACAATCAACCGCATTAAATGATTCTTCTGCTTCTCTATCCAGATATTTGTCTACGTTTCCTCCAATTGTACACCTAAGGTAAAATAAGCAGCAACAACCTTATACATTGTTGCACCATTTCTACATATACGCTTTTTCTATAGGAACCAGTAAGTTTGGCCGAGGCTAGTTGTTTTTAATTTCTTGGCGATTTGATCCTCAAATCGTTCTTAAATCGTTCTTATATTTCTAGGGCGCTAGCAGGAAAAGGGGTCCTTCAATCGTTTGGCAAAACCTAGCCGATTGAGTGTGTTTTGTGCGTACAACATTTAAAATCCCCACAAGACTCAACCCTGGCAATTCGGAAATGCCATTACATAGACTATGATTATAACAAACCTGAAAAATGCTTGGCAACTAAAATTTGCTCTTTAATTAGATTTTTTTCCCAGTGTAATAATCGTGATGCACGTGCTAATGCACAAATTTGAATTGTACTCTAGGGGATAGTATGTTTAAAATAATTCA
>JAOBAT010143085.1:0-11388 GCA_026413305.1 Hydrozoanthus tunicans
GCAGACCTCGAAGGGGACCTCGAGTCCTATTGTCTGTTCTCCCGTGACTCCTTGAGTCAAAAAATGTCATAAATAAACATCATAAATGAAAGGCTTTCAAGAGTTTTTGGTCACTGTACTTCACAATAAGACAAGTTTTTCAAAAATTTGTCACTGTACGCGCTGGGGTTCCTTCAGTTTCAAAGTTTCGCCAGTTTTTGCTTCGTGGAGCGAAAAACGGATCATAGTTTCGTGTAGCAAAGTAAAGTTTTTCCGTTGCCGAGTTTTGCTTTCCAAACGTAAAGGTAGTGACAGTTGAGCGAGTAGTCTCCCCCCCCCCCATCCCCCTCTCATGACAAATTCGCTCAACATGTAGTTTTAAAATAACCTTCAGTTTATTTAGTTTTTTTAAAAAAAATTCTACGCAGCGAAAGACCTCGGTAGGGAAACGTACTCTAGGGTAAGCGTAGCGAATGAGGTTTTTAGGTTTAACAGTTTTAAAGGAATCGTATTCAGATACCGAACTTCATTTTTCAATTCAAATAAAATATTACTTAGACCATCCGACCTTTACAGATAGTCGAACTTAGTTGGAAGTTTAGACATTTTCCTTCTTGTTCGCTTGTGTGGTCCCAGTACTCTATAAAGATAATAGATACTGAAAAACTTAAGTACGAGATTTTTTGAGTAGGTAATGACGTGCAACTTGACATCCTACTGTAATTTAGGAATTTTCCCTTCTCGAGTACTGGGCCTCGGACGTAAGGGTTTGTTTTTTACCAAACATTGTAAATTTTATAAATTAACCAAAGGCAATGTTTGTAAAATATGTAAATAAGTGTTTTTATCAATTGTCTGCAATAAAGATAGCAGAAATAAGACGAAATATGCGTTTTTCCTGATTTGCGATGTATTTAGTTGCGAATCAAAGGAGCATTACCCAAGATGCAACACTAGAACCTATGCCTAATTGGCGGTAGCCTGCAAGGCAGACGCCTTTTCTAACTGGAGCCCAGGACGCACTGAGAGAAAAGGCCTCTGCTTTTGCTGGCTATAATGGCGGTGATTTGAATATTCTTTCGTCTGAATTTAAATTAGCCCCACTGGCCTAGTTTTGGGTAACCATATTCTCTTGAAAGTTTAACTCGAGAACGACGCTCATAGGGTCTATGAGCTGGGTCCAAATCGTTTTGGGGCAGATTATCAGCTAGTGGCTATCAACCGGGAAGCCAAATATGAGAAAGTTCTTGAACATACAGACCCATTTTTAGCAAGGAGGGGAAGGGGGTGGGTGATGATCGGCTCCAAACGTTCTGAAGTACCAAAAACAGCAATATTGGTATTAAAGTGGTGTTTTAACACAAAAATAGCAATGATGGTATTAAGGCGGCGTTTTAACACAAAAAGAAGCAATGATGGTATTAAGGCGGCGTTTTAACACAAAAAAATAGCAATATTGGTATTAAAGTGGTGTTTTAAGACAAGAAAAATAGCAATGATGGTATTAAAGTGGCGTTTTAGCACAAAAATAGCAATGATGGTAGTATGGCGGCGTTTTAACACAAAAAAATAGCAATATTGGTATTAAAGTGAGGTTTAAACACAAGAAAAATAGCAATGATGGTATTAAGGCGGCGTTTTAACACAAGAAAAATAGCAATGATGGTTTTAAGGCGGCGTTTGGACACAAATGTGGTATACATCGTGAAGACTTGAAAAGCCACACTTCGTACCACCGACAGCACGCGGGCCCACGAAACGACTCGAACGAACCCCTCCGTTTGTTAAAGAAAATCAATAATTTCAAAGATGGGCGAGGTATTAAGCCAAAGTTCCCTGAAAGTTAATCTGAACAATAAATCAACCAAAAGCAATTTTATTAGAATATCTGTACGATTAAAAACCGTGACAAGTAGTGCAAGCATTGTAAACGATTGAACCAATAACTCGTAAACTCGCCAGCAACTACATGAATTGCATAGCTGCATGATTTCTAAAAACACTATTTAATTAGGCATTTTCGCCAAAATATAAAATGATGACGTTTGTTGGCTACATGAAATAATTGTCAACAGAAAAGAAATGCCGTTTTTACTTAACTTTGAATTTTAGAATATTCAATCGCACATGTTTATTGACCATTTATCACTTTCATTTATCATAACCAAAATAACCGTAAATCTTAAACCTATGCATATGGCGATGCATGACTAAATACATTCACATAATTTAGTTCTGTAGTACTTTTGATTGCATGAAACTTTATTACAGGCGCTCGGTGTCACGTGATGCATTTAACAGCATCCGCCGCTGTCCTGGGCTCGACTGCCCCCTAGTGGCACGGACGGGTTTGACGGCGAGTGCTGGGGACCGATCTTGATTCCGTTCGCCTATAACAGAGACACGACACATTCATCATTTTAACACATTTCGGCTAGTTGAAAATATAATAAAATTTTAATTGAAAACTTAATTCAATTTTAGTTAAACTTTAAGGTATCAGACGCACCTTTTGCGGTACCTTCGCTTTCTTCGCTTATAGCGCGCTAGGTTTTTATCTACGTCCCACTAAAGTATACATTTTCTGAAAGCTTATTAAATTTCCTATACGACAGAGCCGCTTGTTTATCAGTTTTACCTAATCTAATTTTTCGTCAAAATTGTTTTGAAAAAAGACTTTTACGAAACAATTCCGAACGTTAAGTCATCTTCAGGATGAAGATATGATCGTTAAAAAGTTGTAAAATAACTTACAGAAAGGAAATGATTACATAACACGGCAAACTTTAAACGATATTGTTTAAATAACACGTTGCAGTTTGACTGAATCGTGTTATTAATGAATAGATAAAAATATTCCAATAATGCAGAAGAATGGCTACTTGTACACGGCAGTAGGAAAAAAGTACCGAACGTATACTAGCCTGACCGTTAAAAAAAGAAAAAATGTCTATCAGATAAGTACTTCAAGATCTGTTTATTACGTCCGTGTATACATGGCAGAGTTCTGTTATGTACGATGGACGAAGAGGGCCAATTCAGAATTTCAAGTTTCTCTATCAAATTAATTTTTTTTTTTTTTTTTTTTTGGTTCTCATACTTTCAGTTATACGACAGAGCTAAAATGAATCCTTTATCATTAAATATATCGCTCATTTCAAGTTTACACGACAAAACATGCTCATTGTTGTTCATTTGAAATGACTTAAATTTTATTTAATAATTTTCATTCAAGCCATACTACTTAAGTTTCATGGTATATCCGTTGGCATGGTGTGCCACTAAAAAACATTTACTCCCGTCGATAATGGCTGCTCGGTTTTACGCCCGGGAGAAGTGCTCACTGCCTTTTTTAACGATTGTTAAAAGAGCGGTATGTTCACCCTATTCAAAATTTCGGGCATCAAACACATTTTTTTTCTTTTTAACCGAAGCTGCTTGAGTCGACGTTTTAACGTTCTCAACATACTCATTACGCAGCTGTGAATGGAAGTCGGATATCTCGGCATTGCTAAAACTTTAATTATTGAATTAAGTATGAAAAAAGTTTCATTCAGGATAGCGACTTACCCATTACGATATACTGCTGTAGTTCGGAAAAACCGAAACGCATTCAGTCATTAACAATGAGAACAAAAAGTTCCTGAGAGAGTTTGAAGTATAGAAGTTTGAGAAAGGTAACTAAAAGGTTTCAAGTATCTTTTATTTGTTATCCTTTTCGGTAACACTTAAAGAAACTGAGCAGTGGGGATTCTAAAAAAATTATTCGTGCAATATAAATACAAACGAAGCAAAAAAAGCAAGAGAAACTAAAACACAGAAGTGGCCCTCTTTATCCATCGTAATTTCGTTCTTTTCGCATTTTGTATAAGAACAGTTAAAGAATAAAAAAAAATAGCGAACAGAAACCAAAAACAATGACTTCGCCACATTTGTGTGGCTGAAAATATAGTAGCAACAATAGCGCGCAGACTCATTCTCTGTATTACACTAAAAACATTTTTAAGAGTACTGAACTCTTCTTTATTTCAAATTGTTTGAAAGGAGACCAGAACAATACTTTACCTCATTGTTAATATCAAAGACACCCTCCTGAATTTTCTGATAAATTTCCTTGGCAGTGTTGATAAAGGCTTCTTCGACATTGGCTGCGGTTTTGGCCGAGGTCTCCATGAAAATCAGGCCGTGTTCCCTGGCAAATGCTTCACCCTACAATATAAAAATATTCCTAACCATCAGACACAAAGTCCACAAAAAGATTTAAAGAGCCCTAAAAAGAACTTTGCTTCATCTTTTGACAAATGTATTAAAAGGCAGTGGGATTCTAACTTGTGGCTTAAATGAACGGTTCTACGTATCAATCATCTGAATCAATCAAGGTTGCAAACACCGCAAAACAATTTTAAGAGAAATATTCATTGACAAAAGTTATAACAAAATGACTATTATAGCCAAAATTTTGAGATAATTAAATTGTCTCTGCCTCATGAATGCCTCCTGCTATGTCAGAGTTGCAGGTTTTAAGCCTAAAAAGGCAACAGAATCAGCGAGAAACTGTTATGTTTTTGAAACTTACTCACTTAAAAGGGTTCTACTTTTCATCTAAAAATAAAAAAGTAGGCTTTATATGGACTTTAAGATCAAATAAATTTTTTTCAAACACAAATTTTATTGGGGGTATTGTAATGCAGAGTATATATACATAAATAATGTTCACCTCTTCTTTCTTTACATCTCTCCTGGCCTCAAGATCACTGTGAACATAACACACAATAGTGAGATACTGTTGCACTACTATAGACTGATCCATAGTTCTGGCACAGATGCAAATTACGGCCATGCTAATGCAAACATGCTGATCACACAGCAAGATAATGTGACAAAACTAATTTATATGAATTCTTGGTTAAGTTCAACAGACTCTACAACAAAGCCAGCACATATATTCTGAAGCAAGATAGGTTGAGATGTATAACTTGGCACTTAAGCTTGGAAAACCAATGCCAGTGAAAAGCACATAAAATGTGCCATTTGTATCTCAAAACTGTTAATGAAAATCTAGATAATTATGAAAGAAACCAGTGTTTTATTTTTATTCTAGGATATTTGGGTATCTATTCCCAAGCAAAGAGTGTTTCAGAGAACATACTCTATGTACATGATTTTATTTCTTTTGAAAAATCTTTACAATACCTTTTGTTTCCAATTAACATTATAACCATATTAGAGCTGGAGTGTTGCCGTGCATCTTCTAACCAAGTTGTTAGGTGGTTGAATGTGTCTCTCCTATACAACAAAACAGTAAATAAATTCTGGTGATCAGCTTATTCTATGAGAATAAATGCATCAACTCGTTGGTATGAAGTTTTACTGTGTATTGACCAATCTACACGGAAAAAAATTGACTGGTTGGGGGACACCAGAGCTCTGCATTTTCTAGCCAAGCATGAAATCTGCATAATACAACTGCTCTTAAGTTGAAGAATGACAGCTTATTGTAAACAGACAGACTATGAGCACTACTGGTGTACTTGTATATAACAGAGTTCAAAAATACATTGTTCTGAAAAGGAAAATGTTGTTGAAAGTCTTTAGATTCTTTGTAGCGCAACTTTATGTTTTTACGGTTGTAAATGTTAAAGTGCTACTAATGTTCCTTCTGCTTTTTTTTGCAAAATAATAAAGTAGGGGTATAAGATAAATATGTTGCCAAACCTTCAAGACTAAAAACAGAAAGTGTCCTTTTTTTCCACGCTCAACGCTAGTGTTTTTTTGTCCGCCATTCATAGAGAACAAATCACCAGCACCATACTGGGCTAAGCACAGGTGACAGATAGGGCATCGATTACTCAACCAGTACTAGTGCTGCCCTCAAATTAACTGCATTGTATACAGAGAGGCCAAATGGATCTCTTCTACTGTTTTATTGCAATGACTAGTGTTATTTTTGGGTGTGTTTTGCTTATGGTTGGCTGCCATTATTATGTAGTTTTGGTTTCTTGAGTAGATTCATTGTATTTTTTAACCCCTGGGCAACCCTGAGAGCACCATTTTAACCTCCATCTTACCTGGTAATATCGTACACCAACAGTGCACCAGCAGCACCTCTGTAATAAGATCTGGTGATGGATCGAAATGATTCTTGTCCTGCCTAGAAAAAAAACTATCCAACTTAAGACATGTTCAATTTGAAATTACTTTGCACTAGGATTCTTGCCAATGTTTGAATAGAAATGGTGAGAAACTCCAAACTTCTGGGCAAACTAACCTGGTCACAAACAAAACCACCTAACAGAAAAAGAAACTGAATCAAAAGACAGACCGGATTTTAAGAAACTTGGCTGAAACATTCTCTCCTGCTGTAGGGTTGATCAGCATTATTTATTGAGTTTCATCTGATTGCCAAATATTGTCAGACAAGATACCTGATGTTTTGCCCTCTTAGTCTTACATCATCTTATCGCATGCATGTATACGACTAGTTGTGAAATTGAAGAAAAGATTCTTAAAATATTTTCATTAATTTTATACAATCTTTGTACTGATTTGTTAAAGAATTGTTATCCTGAAAGTCTTGTGTACTTATTTTCTACAAGTATTAGTCTAAGACCATTCCACACTCTATGCCATGATCTAATTGTTCACAGAATATGCTTACATCATTGTACACTGGCTAAATCTCCAACCAAGAACTTCTTTAAAATCTAAAACTCTTCAGGTGGTCAGAAAATAAAACAGAAGTTTTCATGCAACAAATACTCCTTGTTTCAATTAAGACCATTTGAATTTTTGTCAGAAATTACTGTAACTTCAAGTTGAATAAAAAAGATTTTAATAATTAACCAAAACTTTAAAAAGTACAACAATTATATTATTGTCAACCACCATTTATGGCCAGAAAAGGATGAAAAAAAGGAAAACTGGTTTTCTAGAGTGACCCAAGGTGCACATAGTAACATCAAAATTAGACTGTTCAAGTGGCACTCACTTCTGCTAAATGTTTAACTAAAATTTTAAAACTAGTTTAATTGTTAAGTACATTCTAAACTTATCTGAATAATGCAATTTTTTTGTTGACCAAATACTTACATTTTCACATTTTAGAAATAAGTCACTTGTATATTCTAGAGCTATGGAAAATGTTTATTTTACAGAATTTTTTTAAATGTTGCTTACTTAACAGCAGCAGCTACCCAGTGATTGAAGGTAAGTATTCAAATGAATGTGGCAATTTAGAATCCATTGCTATGGCAAAACACTAATAAACTAATTAGCATTTAGGTTTCTCAGTAACACAGTTTTCATTCAAAGCATCAGCTTTTTTAAAAAGCCTTCCTGAGCATGAACTATTAAGACTTGTAAAACTCATGGAATTCATTTACAAGGTGTGTTATAGCTTAAAGCTCTTCACGTCAAAATTACAGTTCTTTCTTTTATGTTGGACTTATCTTAACAATTCTTTGTTCCCAAAGAGTTAATATAAATTTAATTTCAACCAATGACGTTGGCTGAGAGGTATGAACGAAATTTTTGTTCCTTTAGCATCAGGTCAGTTCTACTCGAATAAGGTAAAAAGTGGCTTGATAAGCCAGGGACTCACAATCTCTATTTCAGTTTTTCTGTAAAACATTGTTTGATACAGAAAATTAGAGCATGACACGCAATGTTGTAAGGACAAAATGAAAAGACTTTTTTTATCTGGACAATCTTGTTTTGTGATCAACTCACTCTTCTGGGAATTTAAGTTATTCGCAAAATAAGCATGTCAGTCGAAAATGAGTATCTTTAATTTTCCTTCTGTTTTATTTACATAAGTTTATATCCACATGTTATTTGTCAGTAGGAGGTCCATACTGAAAAAAACTGTACCGGAGGTCTTGTGTAGCTGGATAATTGGAATTCACTGTCGGTATGAAATCTTTATTTGTCAGATATCATGTCAAAAAAAACTTTCAAAAACATTTCAAAATGTTAACACATTACGAGACTTGCAAAACTAAAAAAATAAAACTTTAAAGTTAAGCCGACTTTGCTTGTTGACCACTAAGTCACTACTGGTATTTGACCACGGGCAAGATCGTAAAATTCATGCACTCACGGAACCAATCAGATAATAGGATTTTTTTCATCTTATCCACTCATGCACCGCAAAAAATTAAGATATATCATGTATAAATATTAAAAAGAGTGTCTAACAGCCAGGGTAGTACTAGAGATTGGGCCTAACCCAGTTTCGCTGTTTATATAATTTTTCTCACCCAAATGAGTTATTTTCAGTTTTGACATTTATAACATAACAACTGGTCCTATTTCATATACATTCAAAAATGAGCACAATGGAGTCAGTACCATTGGCAGTTTGATTATGATATGCATCAACCTTTTTTGAAAATCAGTGTAATTAAATTTTGGGTGAAATATCTTGTTTTTGTCAAAAAAAAATACATACAGTTGTTATAAATCTTTGGTCTGACCATTTGACTGTTGACTGGATACTAGGCAATTTCAATTATATTTTATTCAAGCTCTCTTATTATATAGAGAAAGTCTTTTGTGAATACTTTTCTGTTCATATCAAAGAAGTAAGACTGAGTCTTAAGGCCTCGAAGACCTTATTTTATTTCTCTAAATGATTCATGTTGCTGCTTGATTAAACAATAGGGATATAATTATTGTGAATAGACTAAAGAAAGACTTTTAGGAATGTACCTATGCAAGGCCTACAAGTAAACTTATACAAGCTTGTTTAAATATGGAGCCAGTAACCTCTATTAAATTGAGTAAACACAAGTTTCTGTCTCAAACATCTTTCTTGACACTTGACAAACAACTAATGGATGAGCTTTTGAAACTGAGAAACCGTGACTAAGCTTTACCGGTGATAAAGTAGCATCACTTGTTTTTCGTTCTTTGCTTATGCTAGCACCTGTTTGTTTTTGCTGCTTCCAAACCTTAGCATCTGATTGCATTGTCGAGTACATGCTAATAAACTTATTAAAAATACATTCACCAACAATTTATCCCCGAAAGACCAACAGTTCCTGACATATCCTGGTCTTAATTTTCTTCTGAACACTAAATTTTTTTCGGTATAAACCTCTCCTATCAACTTTCTCCCATTCATAGAAACCATAAAGAACGAAGACAGCTGCTTTGTGATACCAAGTCGTAAACATTAACTGACGATCGATATACAACTCCAAGCACTGTTCAAAGTTTGTGACTTACAAAAAACTATCTGCCGTCAGCTCGAGTGTTTCATATTGACTCACATTTCAAATAATTATAAATTCGATGAAGTTCAGCTTTCAAGTCACAATTGAAAGCATTTATTGGCAGAATGTGATTGAATTAACTAGTTATAGCAGCGAGAAGGATCCAACGAGAAGTCAGCTTTTCTTTGATTAAAGAAAGCTACAATCTAACTGCAGAACAGCGTTATCTGTTCAATGGATTTGAAAAACTTGTTACCGATATAGCTTTTCTTAATTGTATGATACATGTTTCTACAAAGTGCTCAACGCCGGATTGATATCTAGATCACAAACCCCCCCCTTTACATTTATGCCAGCTTCTTCGATTCAATAGACACCAACATTCCGCTATAAGGTAGAACAAAACCTACCGTATCCCAAATCTGCAATTTTATCTGTTTTCCATCAATTGTGATCATTCGAGCACCGAATTCTACACCTGAACAAATCAAAATACAAAAATATGAGATGAGAAGGCAGAAATTATTTTGTTTAGATGCCAAAATTTGAAGGCGCTGTTATTGAATCAGTGTTCTTACACCGAGTGCTGAAAAATAAATTGACGGATTTGCCAGTATAAACAGAAAAATGGTTCAGTACATACCTATAGTAAGATCATGAACTGGCTGAAAACGTTTGTCTGTAAACTGCAACAGAAGACACGATTTCCCAACACCTGGAAAAAAGCAAACGAAGTCGAGATCAAAGAACAAATGATCGAACGGCCACACAAAGCAACCGTTGAATTGTGTTGGTTATTTCGTACTTTTTAGCTTTGACAGATTTATTGAAAGATATCCACAAAACGCTCACAATAAAGGAATATACACTTTCTTCCTGTTCAACGCACCTGTATCTCCTATAATGATATATTTAAAAAGATATGCGTACGACATTTTGTTCGATCTTCACCCCAACTTCTATTCCTTTTCCTCTCTGTTTATGATGTCATGTCTTACTAATTTATGAGAAACAATTTGCGCATGCGCATTTTCATGCCACGTCGCGGCTATTTTCGTGTTTAGTCCACACGCGGCCAGGCCAGACATACGATAAATATAATAAGAGAAGGTAATGTGTTTATTGATTATCACTTTCCCACTGGCAACACTCATGAAGGTGAACCGTGCTGTTATTTGATTACACATTTTAAAACTTACTTGAAATATCTAAAAGAATTTGCGTTTTCGTTACTTTTTGAAAACGCATAACGCGTACCGCATTAAATGCTCTAATTAACCTTCCCCCCCGGCCCCCTCTCTACCAAGCTCGCCCAATCCAAATGTAAAGACGATGAAGCTAAAAAAACAAGGCGTTCTGCGTCGAAAATACAATTTTTTTTTAAAGCGCTGATTAAAACGCCAGAGGAACACAAAGTTACTAGTTGCCACTTTACATGTTTGGTAACCGGACTTCATGTTATGTTTCTGCTTTTTGCTAGTGTCAGTTTTTAAATATTAAAGCTTCCCTCTCCCTTTATAATAGGCCTTCTTTCAACCCTCCCCCCTCCCCCCTCAAAAATCAAATGGTCCGTCCCTGAGTGTTTAATAACGGAAGTGTGTCGGCCTAGACTCTTCAGATTCGTAAGAATGATTTGAAAGTATAACGGAAGCAGAAGCGTTGTTTATAATGCTTTATGTGAGAGAAAAGATGAAAAGTTTTCGGAGAGTTTGTTTGTCAGTTATACTTCCTGTTCCTCTTGTTTCTTTATTGAGCCTAGTCACTTTCTTAATTTAGGTTTTATTTACACCTTATAGAAGATACTTAAAAGTAAAGTTCCTTCTCGGAATATTATACCCAATTAAGCCACACTACTTCTGATAGATACTCAAGTTAAAGCCACACTACTTCTGATAGATACTCAAGTGTTCTGTTGTTATGAAATTATGTCAAAACTTTCGAGATCCGGTCACAACTGAACAATGCGACAAAATCTAAAACTGAGAATGGACCGGCAAATTTGAGCAATTTCGATACAGATTTTTCAAATTTCCTCAATAAAACGCATTTTGATGGCTTTACTAATACCATTGTTCAGCAAGTATAACTTCCAGTAGGATATGCCTAGGTTTGTGGGGTTGCTTTAGAATCGGAGTTAGTTTTTGAAAATGGGAGTTTGACTTTGAAAATCGGAGTTAGTTTTTGTAGATCGGAG
>JAOBAT010143096.1:0-11387 GCA_026413305.1 Hydrozoanthus tunicans
CATGCGTGTTGATCGAAGCAATTTGCAAGAGCAACAGCCAGTTATAGCGCGCTTTTTCTATTGACCAATGTTTCAACTCAATTTTTAAGAAAGCTTAAATATTTTCGCTGACGTTGATTTTTTCATAACTAAACATTCTCCTTTTCTGAATTTCCTGTCTTCTAGCGTCTTTTGTTCTTGATTCTAACTTGTTTCGGCTCTTGAGATCCGTATTCTGTAGTCTATTCAATTTCAGATAGACTCAAAACACATGATTTTCTTCACAAATACCTTTCGATTTTACCTTGCTCTTGAAAATGTTTTCTAAAGATTGTTTCGTGTTTGTACGCGCCAATAAGCAACACAAATTGTTTTTAAGTGCAAAACTTCTACACTTCAGTGTTGCTCTTGCTTTGTGCATCATCTCATACAAAACTAGGACGGTTCTCTATGACGGTAAACCCCAAATAAACTAAAAGCACAAGTTGGACGCTGAGCGCAGCTGGCAGTTTACCAGTCATACAAAACCTTCCATTGTGAACTGAGGTGCGGTAGCTATACTGTCTGACTAACCATGACTGCCTTGCTGACAGTTAACCGTTATGTTTTTTATCTTTACGTCAGGGTTTTAAATAAACTCTGTTTCAAACTATGTTAAAATAATTTATTCATTTTAGTTTCTGTTGCTGTTAAAAACTATCAAAACTGACTGACGTTGTTTAAAAAACTGTTATTGAGTATGATATTTTGACGGTTTTTAGTCGATCTGTCTGTTGTTTTTTAGGTTTACTGATCTCAAATTTGCGAATCAAACTCGAAAATACATCATACTGTAAAAAACACACTCATATTGATGGTTGATTTAAAGAACTTTCAAGTACTAAAAGAGCTTGATCCTGACGTAAAGATAAAGGTACAAAGGTTAAGCAAACTTGTTGTACCACTTTTTTCTTGAGATCGCTGTAAGTTTACGTAAGCTTTGAGCAATAGCCTATCATTGTGCCAAAAATGGAGTAAAATTACTGAAATTCTGATTATTGAAACATTTCAAGGCATTGAGTACTTGCAATATTTTAAGTTTACCCTTTATTTTGAGCAACAGTCTATTTTGACAAAACAATAACTTCACTTCTTGCCGTCAAAACATTTCAATGCATTACGTATACTTGCAAAATTTCAAGAAAAGAATGTACGCTTTTATATCTCTCTAACATAACTGAATGTTTTAAAATAAAAATAAAATCAAAGATAAAACTCACGGTTTGGCTACTTTCAAATTTAACTGTTCCTTTGTTTGCAGGTAAAATTAAACTTAGTTAACTTTTGGCGAATGGCGGAAACGGTGCACAGGTAGTACAGGTTTTCAACAATAGCAAACCCGCATACAAAGTTCGACGAGGCATTCAGAATGTGAAACGGGATTCTGTTGGGAAGAAATAAAAGTTTTGTTACAACATGTCAATATAAATGCTTAATACATGTGTTAATACATTATATTGGTTAAACTTTGCAACGAATTTGCAAACTGGTTCCAAAGTTTTGCTTACGTGGTCAAAAGTTCCAATTTAAGGAAAAGGCAAATTTTTTCATTCATTTTCATGGCATTCAGTGAGAAATGCCGTCGCCACTATGGCGGTATGAGAAATTTTGAAAACTTTGACTGAAAAGCTATGGTCGAAGGACAGAAAAAGCTGCCATATTTCTTTTTCTCCGTTTCTGACTAACATGTCGTCAGTTGTGCGAAGATTTTAGCTGTATAAAGCGAGTTCTGGGATCAAACAGAAAAATTTCAAACTATAAATAAAGTGTATCAAACCGGCCACCATCAGGGCGTCGTAACGCGGCCATAGAATCTCTCGTCTTTCATTAGTGGAGCTCAGTAGCAACATATTATATAGTTACGTTGGGCGAAATGTTCAAGACTGAATTCTCATTAACATTTCAAAATGAGCTTAGCTGTTGTTTTGCTGTTTCACGCAGAAAAGTATGAGCAAACAAGAAAAGAAATGGAATGCATTGTAATGCGACAGTTGTACAATTTTTGTTCTTTCGTTCACGTCCGTTTTAAAATAAAAACACCTACGACTATATGATAAAAAAACGTCGGTTTATTTATTACTGCAACTAAAGTTTTGCAAAATTTGATAAAAAAAGCGACATCTCACCTTTTAAGGCCTCTGTTTCGCGGGTATTACAAGTCAACTTTACTCGAGTCAAGGACTCGTGGTCAAATATCAATTCTTTATGGATGGCCTTTCTTTCATCTGGCGTTAGGAATTTCGCAGCAAGACTGGTGAAACAAGCATAGCTCAGTGAGAAACCAAACACGACTACTCAACTTTACAGCCTGAAAAAACGGAAGTTTTTCATATAA
Source organism: Hydrozoanthus tunicans (assembly GCA_026413305.1). NCBI lineage: Eukaryota > Metazoa > Cnidaria > Anthozoa > Zoantharia > Hydrozoanthidae > Hydrozoanthus > Hydrozoanthus tunicans. Next base: position 2,354 of record JAOBAT010143096.1, read on the forward strand.
GCTTTAAAATAAGAAAAAACGAATTGAGAAAGGGAACAGCACTTGAAGAATGAAGACACAGACCTGGCGGCTGAGAGTTTTCAAATCAAGTACTTGCAACAAAACGATGAAACAAATAAAAGATAACCAAATAATTTGGCAGCAAAACTAAAGTCTTAACTTGGAGGTCTTTGCTTTTTTGACTTTCCATGTGAAAAAAGGCAAAAAGTCTACATGTTACAAAATAGTTTTAGCTGTTACAAATGATTGCTGCTCAGTTTGAACTGTCCGGCAAAAAATGGCTGTAATGGCGCCAAACGGCTGGGTGAACGCGCGCGTCAGGTTTTTCTTCATCGTGATTGGTTGACTGGTAATTATGTTTCTCCCAACGTTGGAATGTTTCGTGCATAACGAGGGAGAAATTTGAAAACAATTTGAAAGTTTTAAATAAAAAAGGTTCATAGTTTTTGTGACGTTGTTTTAACAGCAAATTTTACACGTTTCAATTAAGAACATAAAGCTGGAAAGCGCCCAAAGTTAAGAACACATGAATCATGTGGCTGGGAAAAAGTGGTGAAAGTAACGATACGGAAACATTTCTTTTTCGGATAATGTTAACCAGTTCAGCATCGTCTTTTTTTATAGTGTCGTGTTGTGCATGTACAAGTTTTCTCTTAAACTTTTTTTATTCCTAATTTACATTTCATTCTTACTAACCATTGTAGCGGCCAATTCAATAAAAATAATAAAGCATACTTATGCTTCCGGTTTGTTTGTACGAATAGAAAAAAGCAACTGTACACCATATACTAGTTAAAAATTATGTTTAGGAATATTTTGAGGCTGAAACCCCGCTCAAAAATTTTTTTGAAAAATTGGGTTTAGGCACAAAACGCTAGAAATCTTGTTCGTCCTTGGATATCGCGCGCCACTTACGTGAGTCTCGTTTTGAAGTCGAGGACAGCAGACATGACGTCATCAAGAGCCATTTTGTCCAACCTCCGAAACTGAAATGTGATATTTAAGCTTACGGAAGAAAGCAAGGAATAGAGGAATCTTTCATGATCAATGTAACTACCATTATCTGTGGAAGGCCAAAACATGGTCAGAAAGAAAAGCTCTGGTCATATAAGATAGTACTGATATAACAAAACTCGACATGACACGGCGAGCACCTCCGACTCTGTAGCCGTTGTGCACGCCAAGCTCACACATTCGACTGACGAGGAAGTCCGAAACAAGACCAACTGCTTCATCAGCGCATACTGAGGTTACGAGCAAGAAAAACCAAGATCTTGCAGATCTGATGGGTGACCCAGCTTCGAGAAAGCAGGCTGCTGCTTGCCGGCTGAGGCAACATCTTCGCAAGAAGCGCGAATCCCTGGCTGACCATTTTGAGTTCAAGATGTATGTTGCTTTCGTTTTTAAGGAGAAGGTACGCTATTTTGAATTTATCCTTGTTTACTTATATCATTCCTCAAGCCAGTCCTAATTAAAAAGTTTACATTAATTATCGATTTAAATGGTAGTGTTAGTTAGGGACTGACAATAAAAATACTAGTTTATGTAGTCGAGTTTACTTGCTTTTCTCCATTATGTCTCATTATCTGTACTGAGCTATAAATACACCTGGTGACATGTTGATATATGATAAATTGATATATGCTTTGATTAAGTAGCATTTATTTTTGTTAAACCAAGCATTGTTCATTTGTTTGTGCTCCAAACTCTAAACATTTGAAGTACTGCCCTGATAGTTTGGAAAGCACTTTAGCTAAAAATGAACATTCAGATCGCAGTTCTGAGAACACGTTATGATACAAGCGATACCGTCTAGCTTAGACTCGTGAGTTATCAAACGTGTTCTTAGAACACGTTTGATAATTCACGAGTCTAAGCTAGACGGAATCGGAAATCTCCAACAAATGGTTTTGTTAAACGTAACTCTATTCATTAGTTATTGCAGTTTCAAATGGTTTTGAGAGATGGTGACAAAGTTTCTAGAAAGTCCTGTTTTTCTCCTTCAGTCCTATACCAGGAAGTTGAATAAAAATCCTGAGTACATCATCTGGTTGTTTGATATGTAACATCTGGTAGTTTACACACAAAATAAAATTTTATTTTTAAGTGGTGGAAATTGTCCATTATACTGTAATGAATGGGCCTTCAATAGTGACTTGGACTATAAATGCCAAATTAGGTAAATTGATCATTTTATTATCACTTTCTCGCTTCAAGAAAGACCTTTCTGGTTACCAATTCCGGCCTATGTAATGCAAAAAACTGCATTTTAGTGAGTCAAACATTACAAATTTCCCAGTGGAGCATATCCTGGACCTTCTCTGCTGTCTGCCAGTTAAACAGCTACATCTGGTTCTTCCAAATATTATCGGAAACCCAGGGAAACTAAAGGCCATTGAGAACTGGGCCAAACCCTAGTGAATATTGTTCATTGTTGTTTTCAACGTTCTGTTTAGAAGATACACCAATGAAAAAGAACATAGATATTTTATTTAACTGCTTGTTTTGTTTTGGTAGAAGAAGAAGTCTGCACTGTTTGAAGTGGCAGAAGTTGTACCAGTTATGACAAACAACTATGAAGACAGTATAATGAAAGGGGTTAAGGTGAGAGTGTCAAATATTATACACTTAATGTATAGTCCCTAGGGAAGCAGTTGTTTTGTTTTCCTGAGAGTTGTTTGTCTTGGTAAATGTCAGGACTCTAGGCAAAACAGAACTAACTTGTTTCATGAGAGACTATACTTTCTTTAGACTTTCCCTCAAAACTCATATAGCAAAACAAAAAAAACAAGCAAGTACAACTTTATTCACAGTTGTCAATCCTGCTGAACAAATGAGTGAGACTAAATTCCAAATGTTTCCAAGCACATTAAAAAATAAAGTATGCTTTTATAAACTCAATAACGAATACAAAATCTTTTAGAATTGTAAAAATTGATGGTAACATTTGATCCAGAAATTGCATGCTCCTGTGTTGAAATTTAAAAATGGCATGTGGGCAACAACTTTGTATTTGTCCCGGTCGGGATACATTTGATTTTGGTCAGGAGTATGTGTTGAAGAATCAACCAATCACAGTGAGTGAAAGTCTAGCTTGATAGAACAAAACATTGTTATAGCTTGTTGTTGCACACTGCAAAGTGGTGGCCGATTGGTAAGTGGGTTCGACTCATAATCCTGAAGTTACAAGTTTTTTCCCCAGTCAGACCATTGTATTGTGTTCTTGGGCAAGGCATTTTTCCCAACTTATTCCCATTAACTCAGCTGTATAAATGAGTACCAGTTCTGCTGAGGTCTAACCTGTGATAGATTAGTGCCCTGTCCAATGGGAGTCAAAGATTTTCATCCATTTAACACTAGGGATTAGCCAGCCTGTTGAAGACTAATGTAGACCCTATGCATAAATTACTGCAATTAAAATATTCTTTCTCTACATTCAAATTAGCCTTACTAGTCTTGATCTTTGATGTCTTTTAAAATAATATGCTACCCATACAAGGCTAGTAAGGCCAATTTGAATGAAGACAAAGTAATATTTAAATCACTACCATTTATGCAAAGGCATGCTTGAGCTACCTGAGGGCATATTGAAACTCATTTTCTTGCTAGTTTATCTAGTAGTAAGGATGACTCAAGAAATTCATTCTGTTCAAAATTTTTATTATTATAAGTTACTTTATTGTTATTTTTTCGGCGGCGCAGTGGTTGAGTGGTTAGAGTGTTCGACTCGTAATCCTGGGTCAGACCACTGTGTTGTGTCCTTGAACAAGACACTTTACCCAACTTTGTTCCAGTCGACTCAGCTGTATAAGTGAGTACCAGTTCTGCCGGTGGCTAACCTGTGGTAGATAAGTGTCTGGTCAAAGACTCTCATCCGCTTAACACTACGGAAACTGGAAATAAGGGCTGGGGGCCCTATGAGCCACTTGGGCTCGCTTTATTGTTATCTTATCATCTATACATTAAAAACTGAAGTTTTGTTGGCAAATTCAATTGCACAGGAGGCAGCATATTCCCTTGAGAGTTCTCGTGAATTGCTTGAAAAAGATGTTGTACAGCTACATGCCCCGCGGTACCAGTCAATGAGAAAGGTTTGTAAGATACTTTGTGCACTGTCAAGAGAGAGTTGACCATAAGAATAGTCGCTGTAAAGACTCTTCAGTTAACCTTTTAAAAGAATATCTTACCCAGAGTCAGGCTGACCAGGCTAATTTGAATGCAGACTAAAGGGTTTTAAATCACTGTTGTTTATGAATAAGGTCTATATGCTTCCTTTTTCTAACAATTACTTGAAAAGATTTGTGACTCCCTTGAGAAACCTTTGGGCTTGTGATAGGGTCAATTGTTGATTGTCATTTTTTCTCCTTTTACTGATTAAAGCCGTAGATAATCTAGCTTGAAGTCAGTCAATGTCTGCTTGCCAAAACCATTCAAAGAAATTATTTTGATTAGCGAACAATCTTTATGTGTTAATAAGATATGTAAGTTTTTTGACTGCCCGAGACATGACAAAAAGTTCTGAGTGTTCTTGGTTACATAAGTCAGATACATTTAGCTAGTACGATGTCTCCTTGGTCTAGGGAGAACTGCTTAACTGTTCAACTTCATGTTGAGGTTAAGCAAACTATTTCATATTGGAAAAGAGCTCTGTAAGCTTTGTACTTGCTGGATACACCTGACCCAGTGGTGAAACCAAGAGCATTCAGAAGTTTTTGTCAATTTTTAAATACACTTCACACTTATTGTGACTATTGCAACCATTAGGTTCTTTTTTGTGTTCCAGGATGTCATAGGTTGTACACAAGAAATGGATTTCTTTCTATGGCCACGGAACGACATTGAAAAAATTGTTTGCCTTTTATTTTCACGTTGGAAAGATGAAGACTGCGAGTTAAGACCCCTTGAGGTTTGTTATTAATAGCTGTTAAGTTTGTCGCAAATAAGTTGGGGTATTTAAAATGTTAATGTGTGTTAAATACTTGCAACCCTAGGGTTATGAGTCAAACAAAGTGGAAAGATTGGCACATTGGTAAGATCTCTACCTCTCAATCCTGAGGTCCTTTGTTTGACGCTATGATTCGATTCCTGGCCTAGTTGGGGGAGGGGGGGTGGAATATTTGGGTGACCTTCTTTTCCGCTACCTGCTAAAGGCCACTAAGCTTTCCATCCTTCTGGGGTTGGTAAAATGAGTACCAGCATACATGTGGCTGCCAGTGAAGCCTATATATGCTTCCGGTCCACTGGGGGTAAGCTGATCATTGTAAAGTGCCTTTTAAATAATTGTTCTTTTTGGAAAAGGCCTGATATAAATGCACCACTTTACTTTTATATGCTAAATGGTTGGCCAGTGCCCCTTTGATAATGATTTATTTTTATAGTTATCTGCCAACAAGTAAATAGGTTGAAGGCTTTCAAACATGAAAACCACAAATCGATTTTTAGGTCCTATTTGAATTTGACCAAGTGGACTATGAAAAGCAGCTGCTGCGGCTTCTAGCAAAGAAGGACAAGACAGGGCTGATCTTGAATAATCCATCACAATCAATGTTTCTGTTTGTTGATCGACACCATTTACAGGTATGTAATCTTGTTCATGTGTCAAGTGAAAATATTAGCTAACATATTTTTTCTTCTAGCATTTATCCTTTAAGTTAATGATATAAAGAATAGAACACATTTTTAACAACATGTTCCTCTTAAATGTGACTTAGTTTCAACAATTTTAACCCCTGCCTGGTTAGCCCGGCTAAGCCCAGTTTGTAATACACAAGTCTGTCATGTGGGAGGCCTCGGTTTGATTCCTGGGGCCAGACCTTCATTCAGTGTCTTTAAGTAACTGAGGAGGTGTTGCCTTTGCTCAAATATCTGCAAACTGTTAGACCTTGGCATCTTCTCAGACAAGGCTGTTAAACAGTATGCCCCCAGGTGACAGGCCTCGAAGGGACAAGTTTAGAGTCCTGTTGCTCGTTCTCATGTAACTTTGTGAGTCAAATGTTATAAAACAAAACACCCGAAAATGTCTTCACTGATTTTTGTAAAAATTTGACCCTGACTTTGCTTGCTTGGATTTTTGGTTTTTATTTTGGTTTAGTTCAGTTCATATTGGTCAAAGAAAATGCAGTTACTGACACTTTTTCCTACTTGATACTCTGGTGTTTTCATTGCTTGTGGTTTTGCTAATTTAACAGCAGCATACTCTTTAATTTTGTTTCAGTGATTATCTTAATCAATAGCAATGATTGGCGAGAAAACAATTAAACTGGAAAAATTCCTCAATAGTGCTCGAAAAACAATTTTGGTTCCTACTCCAACTCAGCCTCTATACACCATACATGCAAATTTTCCTTGAAATTTTTACCCCTTGTGATCATATCAGAACTTGAAAAATTGAAAAACTAATTAAAAGGGGGGGGGATCCTTATAAGCCCTGGGGGGTGGAGAAAAAGATGAAAAATTATGTGCACCTGAGACAAGTAGCTTGACCTTTCTTTTGTTCTACTTTTGCAGACACAAAAAAACAAAGCTATTATTTTTAAACTTTCAAGTATTTGTCTCTACCTGCCTCAGGTGAGTTCATCATTGTTTGCCTATAAATTACATATATGTGGAGTTAGTCGTTACTGTCAATTTTAAAATAGGCTCTTTGCAACTGGGGGTCATCTGATCATAGCCTCCTGAAATCAAACAACTGCAACAAATTGGTATGCAGATGTGGAAATAAGGGTTGCCATTGGTATATTCTTGGAGAAATTTTCAAATACCTAAACAATTGCTATTAAAAGAAAATAGGACATTTTCAAATGTAGTTTGCTAAGAAAAATTTTAACTTATTGCTCTCTGTTTTTGTAGTTGAAACTTAAAGCTGTGCCTTGTAACTAAATAAATGTTAACCTACTTTTTCCATTTTTGAACATCATTTTATCATAGCTAATTTATTTTTAGGTAGGTGTGGTCATGTGACCACAAACTGTAAATTTGCTGCTTACTAATAAGAGGCTACTACTTTACCCAAAATGGTTTATGTTAAGCTTACAGATTACTACCTGTATAAAGGTTTTTCAAGCACTTTAACATTAAAACAGATTTCTTTTTTTCTCTTCAATTAACATTAAAAATAAGACAAACTATGTACTGCCAAAACTCAGCAGTCATCATAGAGTTCTTCAAAAATGATAATTATTTTAAATGAAAATAAAAATTATATTGTTGGTTCATGTTGGTATTTATTGTTTTCATATTCTTGGTTATTTTTTATCTTATTTTTATCTCTTTAAAAGTACATCACCAGTAACGGAATCATAGTTAGTCACAGCCAGTTTTCCTTCTGGTTTCTTAAGATGTCTACTCAGGATTTTCGATAAGGGGCAGCAAATAGTGAATTTCTTCTTTTCCCCTTGTGACTTTTGATGAAGATTTGCCATAGCTTAAAGGCTTTCGCCACAGCATTTTTAGGGTTGGAAGTCAAACAAAGTATTGTAAAGCTAAATGTCAAAATGGATACAATTTGCAAACTTAAAAATAAACACTAAATCACATTTGTTTGAACTTTCTTTGTCCGATTTCAATTCTTAAGATGCTTACACAGGGTTTCAGATAAGGACAGCAAAATGCCAATTTCGTCATTGCTCTCATGACTTGATGAATATTTGCCATAGAAATAAACACTAAAAACATATTTGTTTTGAACTCTTTAGGGTTTTAATCTTTGTTTGATTTTGATTGATTGGTCCTCACTTGACAAAATAATCGAAGCACAGCGAAAAGTGTTACCATGCCACACATTTAATTATTAAAGATTGTTTGTTAATAGTAAGAATAAGGTGAGGGTCTCAATGACAGCTTTTTAGCTGCCCCTAAAAGTCAACTAAAACTCTTCCTACAACTTTTTTACAGTAACCTTTTTTATTTTTACTTTGCAGGCCAAGTTGACCCACTGGGGACCGGGGAGAATTGACGAAATGCTTGCTCCATATTTACCAGACTAACCTTAGTACACAACACCAACCCCTTGTGTTTGATGGAACTGTTTATTGTACAAGTGTTAGACCCCTTCCACACTAACTGCTCTGTTTCAACTCTCCTTTTCAATTCTGCCGAAAATGGTGTTCAGCCTTTGTGTTCATACAGGTCTCTCATATGAAGCAACAACTGCTTCTACATTATATTATTTCTTATGTGTTTCAAACACTTTTATCTACCAGTACTTATGGATCTTGAGAATGAAAAAATTTGCTGTGCAATATGTGATCTCTATTATGTCACAAGTCAAATTTCTAGGGCCAATATCCAAATCTGCATGCTGATTGGCAGAAAGTTGGTCCATTAGGCCATTGCCAAATTACTCTCCACTATTCAGAAACAAAATCTTCAAGTTGAGACTAAGTGCTCATTTCTGATGCATTTTTACTGAATTTTTGAGCACCTAGCCTTGATGTTTTTATTTGTGACCATTGGAACATAATTAACATTTTGCCCATTAAAATCTTAATTTTGCACCTCAGTTTCAAGAATTTCAGTTTTCACTGGTCTGTACCAATAGAGTAGTGACAAGGATTCAAATTGCTTTCATTCAGAAACCTTTTCTCTGCATTTGTCTTCGTGATGATGGAGGTTTCGTTTTCATTTGTTTTAGTGTGGAAAAAAGTCAAAAACACCAAACATTTTTGCAGACAGTGACCTGTTAGTATGGAAAGGGTTTCTAACAATTGATGCTTCATTCAGAAGTGGATTATGAACTTTGGACTCATCATGCCACTATAAATTATAAATATAGTTGAAAAAATATTTTATTACATAGTGTAAGAAAATTAAAAGGTTAGTACTTGACAAATAATGTATATAGTTATGTTTGTTTGATCTTAGCTATGACAACAGCCATAGTGTTTGTGTTTTGAAGTGTTAATTGACTGTTTGAGGGAAAGTTGGGTGATTGGGAAATAAAAAAATCCTGTTACAATAATATCAGTCCCTGCTTTCACTACAAACCAAAAAACACATGCAAATAAAGCAGGCCCAAGGGGGAGGAGGGATGTGG
>JAOBAT010143107.1:0-11386 GCA_026413305.1 Hydrozoanthus tunicans
TTTCCGCTGATTGCTTTATCTTGCCCCCCCCCCCCTCCCCCAATCCCCCAAACTCTGTTAACATCGCCATTAAAGGAGTATTTTCGGACATTACCTCTTATACCTGTTTATTTGCCGTTGCAGTAATTTCACCAATCTGTTTCAAAAGCTACTCAGGCAAAATATCATTCGAAAGTATGATAACATGTAAAGAATCGTTGTTTTCTAAAAGTTAGCCTTCAGTTAGGCAGTTTTTTGTTTTTATACGCTTTTTTCTTGAGACTTAAAATTAGCCTCTCTCAGAATGGTCTGTACGCAGCTCGCGTTTGCTATTAGTTGACTACAATTGTGAACGTAAAATTGCTCTTTGAAAGAAAGTGCTAGCTTTTACACGGGGATGGCTTATAGAAAAAATGATGCACCAGGTTATTCAAAGATAACAATTGAAAGAATTTCCAGTTATGTCAATTGCAAGAAATCGCACTGAATTCGGTAAAACGTGTTAATCTAAATCTCAGAAAGAAACCCTTATAGTTTCCACGTTTTGGATCTGTGTACAGGCCTGAAATAATTACTCAATTGATCAAGTTAAGTGAAAAATGATTCTCCTGTTACTTTCTTGGAATTGTAGGCTCTGAAAGAAGTGACAGTGGAGATGTGAACAACCAAGAAAGCTCATTTATAAACAAAAGGTTTGACAGAATTTGTTTTACATAATGCTTAAAAAGTTTCCTATTGAAAAGCAATGGAAGAAATCTCACATGTTACTCCAAAAACGCTAAACTAGATCAGTCTGATGCATATTCGGTGTGTGTTCCAGTACAACAAGCACTTCACTAACCTGGTCCCTTGTTACTTTGTCCAGCTAAAAATTTCCATCCTTTTAAGTTTCATCCCTTTTTTTCTAGTGTGAATGCGGTTGCCAGTGTCATAGACGCTCTGTCAGATCCAAAGAAAAGAGAAGGCCACATTCCCTACCGAGAGTCCAAAATAACAAGGATCCTGCAGGTGCGGTCCCTGTAGTTAAAGCCATAGCTAGGGGATGTTGTGTGGGGCGCTGCCCCCGGAAGCTAGGGGATGTTGTGTTGGGCGCAGCCTCCGGTAGCTCTGAGCTCAAGACTTTTGTGCAACAGCCTACTGGGCCAGTTTTCTGCCCAGTTGGGAGTTTAAGGCATCTTTGGCATTATTTTGCCGTAGGTTTTCCAAATCAGACTTTGAAACCTTCAGGCGTTGACATTCTGGCACAACCTAATTTACTTTCGTTTTTTACACTTGATATTGTTTTGTTCTATTTTTTTGTTTTAGTTTCTTTGAGAAGAGAAGACCACAAGTTAGGCATGCTTGCAAAACTGAAACGTTTTTATCATTTTAAAAAAGCTTCTAAGGAACCCATGTAGAGCAACAATAGACAAATGGAATTCAAGAATCGTCGAGCATCTTTTGTGGAGACAAAATTGTTTTTGAATATCAGTTTGAAATCCTGAATCAAAATTGTTTTTGAATATCAGTTTGAAATTCTGAATCCCGTCCCCTAGTGTTTCGCCGAACGAAATATGGAGTATATTAAGGCGTGGGCTTACTAGGGCCTTCGTCGTAAGACTCCTTTCTTTCAACTTCTTGTTCAGTACGCTTGTTGGGTAAAATAAGAACCCCGAAAGAATACCGGACTGTCTACTTTAACCCCTAAAAATGCGACGGTCATACCTAAAATCCAAACTATAGGGAGTACCCTCCCTTGGAGCGTTGACACCGTTACTAACTATGTATACATTATAACTATATTATAACAGGATTCCCTGGGTGGAAGTTCTAACACAGTGATGCTTACAACGGTTTCCCCAGCAGGTCAGTTATCACATTATCGAAGCTACGCTTTAAATGACCTGTTGGTTGGTTCTCTCCTGGTCTCGTTTTCTGTTCTTGTTTTGTTCTGTGTAATTTCATTTTATGTTTAGTGACCCAAGAATTCTCTCGACAACAAAATCAAAGATCAACTTGTTGCATAACATAAGGTTTGCCTAGAAAACCCGTCAAATACGCTCGCGTTTTGTGATATAGCACTGGACAAAGTAGAAACATAACACACGAAATAATGGTTAAACTTCATATATCAATTTCTAAAAAATAACCTCTTATATTTCGTAATATATAAATTCCTTGTTTCAGACTCAGATTTTGAGGAAACGCTTGCAGCTCTGAAGACTGCTAGTCGAGCTAAAAATATCGAGAATCTTCCAAGAAAAAACGAGGTTTGCATTCATTTGTTGTTTCTTAATCATTCATTCATAAGCATGAGTGAAAATGATGGTGTACATTTCATCATTGACGCCAGGGGAGTTAACAGTATTTTCCATTGTTTTTTTTTTCTCGTGAGGTTTTTGTTTCTTGTTGTTTTAACTTTGCGGTTTGTTTATGAATGCAAGTCAACAGAATGATAACATTAACATAAAGAGTTTTATTTTTGTAAAAAAATCACTTTGATATGTTACAAACTAAATTGCTGGGTTTCAAGACAAATATTATTTGTATTACTAGGAATACGCCAACAAACTCAATCCGTCCCTCACGCACCAGTAGTTTTCCTTAGCAGAGGCCGATAGTTCTCTCCCTGGGAAAAAGCTGCGTCACCCAGGAAATTCGTTCTAACAGGAACCAAGAACTCAGACCACTTTGTATTTGTGTACTTTCTTTGATCTTAATGGTTTTGTTTTTAATCAGATTGAAAGTACGAAGATAATCCAAGATTTGAGAGATGAAATTACTCGTCTGAGAGAGAAACTGGCAACAACTGGGATGGCTGGCACTCCAAATAAGGATGACGTGCTCCATATGGAGGTGTGGAAAGTAATTGTAGTAATATTGATCAAACAAGTATTAGTTTGTTTAGCTACAATGATAATGACAGTAATATTATAAACCTACCTCCCTTCATACCTACCCAACTTATCTCCGCACGTATCAACCCACTAACTAACATACCTGTATGTCTACTTGTCGTTTAATTTACATGTTAACTTGTTTGACAATTCAAAATGCTATTTGTTTACCTGTCTATCTACGTACCTCCTGAGTTATATATCTATTTGTCGTATTATTTACCTATTTACTTGTTTGACAACCGACATTTCTATTTGTTTATCTTTCTATCTACGTACCTTACTGAGTTATGTTTACTTGGCGTTTTATTTACCTGTTTACTTGTTTGACAACCCACACTTGTATTTGTTTGTAACTGCCTATCTACGTACCTTAGTGAGTTATATGTCTGCATGTTGTTTTGTTTACTTATTTGACAACCCACATTTCTATTTGTTTACCTGCCTTTCGTTCTTCGTACCTTCTTGAGATACATACCTACTTGTCGTTTTATTTATCTTTTTACTTGTTTGACAACCCACATTTCTATTATTTTGTTTACCTGCCTATCTGCGTACCAATTGAGTTACATAGATACTTTCCCCCTCTCTATTCATGAGCTACCTACCTACCAAACTAGGGGGCTAATCTGAAATCAAGGGGTTCCATACCTTTGCGGTAGTAGGAATTTGCTGTATTTGTGTACAACGTGTTTTGTTCTATTCCTTTTGTAGGAACTGATTAAAGATCTGCAGACAGCCAAGAGACAGACTTGGGAAGAAAAAGAAAGATTGTCGGAACACTTTGAAGAAGACAGGAGAATTAACCTCGCGAATAAGGTAGCCATTTTGGAAATAATTTCTCAGATTTATCTTTTTGCCTGAACATGTGTTCAGTAGTTTTTCTGTTTTACTTTCGCTTGAAGGGTATTTTGGATTGGGTGATGGATGCCATGAAGAAAGACAACAAAGATGTTCAAGAAAAATTGATGGCTTTACAAAAACAAAAAGACCAGGTGAGTAGAAAAAGACCGTTTGAAATCTTAACAAGCAGCTTGTGCAGCTAATGCTTGAGATGCAAGGTACAAAGCACAGTAACAAGGAAGCTTCATTAAGTCGCAGAGCCTAAGCTTAGTTACCTTTTTATCTGTGTGTGGAGTTCTGAGGACGGTCTTGATTCTAATAATTGCGCTTTACTTTGTTTTCTGGCAAAGCAAATTTATGTTTTGGCATTATTACTAACTTTACCGGCTACACCTTGATCACCTTGAAAAAAGTCCATAAAAACATGCCTCTCTTTCCTTGGAAAATTTTTGATCACTAATACTAGGTACCCATGAGTTATATTTTCCCGAAGTAGGGGAATTGGTACAGGGTTAAAGGTAAACAAGTAAAAGTCCTACCCTACAACTTTAGTCAGCTTTCGGGTTTAGACTTGCGCAAGATCCTGGTGATGTTAAAACTAGATAGTAAGATTGATGGGTGCCACATCGCTTGCACTTAACTGGGTTTTGGGTCTTTGTAAGTCAAACTTGTTCTAATGGGGGGAGGGGAGGGGAGGGAGAGGATAAAGATTTTCGTTCAACTGTCAACTCCAGAAACTATCCTCTCGGTTTGGCCCTCAAAGGAGATTATTTACATGAAGGAAAGGTACAGCAAATGTGAATAGAGTAAAGTTAATGCGACCTTTTTTCTTGACACGATATCTTTTTTATCTAAAAAAATTCACGTATGATGTTCTTGCATCATGCAGCTTTTTTATGGTGAAGCGTCGTATCTTTGGTAATGTAAAAACATTCAACTTGCTATATCCAAATCTTACAGCTTACTGCGGAATTCAAAGAAAAACGAAAACTTGTTGATGAGCTCAAAGATGACTTGCAAGTGAAGATCACCGAGTACTCTAAACTGGCGGAAACAGGTAGAGTAACTACATATGTTTGCCCCGAGAAACAGATAGAGTAACTACATATGTTTGCCCCGAGCAACAGGTAGAGTAACTACATATGTTTGTCCCGAGCAACAGGTAGAGTAACTACATATGTTTGTCCCGAGCAACAAGTAATTGTAGGCATGAGTATCGTGAGTGTTTTAGATTCGTAAGATTTTGTGAATCAGGATTAGTAAAATGTCCTTCGTTAGACTTCCAGAGGTGTGCTTGTCTTGAACAAGAAAGACAAATATGTATTTGCCTATATAGCAGTAGTTCGTACGCCGGTTAATTGTCGGAAGTTGTCAAAAGGTTACAAAATAGAGTAGTTTTCGAACGATAGGGGAAACAGGATCCATTGCAAACATGATATAATGCAAATGCAGGGTTTTGCTTTGAAGATTCTCTAGTCATCTTATAACCTAAATTTTTCAGTGGTCCTTAAACCTTCTTATATCTTATACCAAAGAATATTGTGTCCAGGGGTTTCCAGTCATCATAAAGGTAGGGTTATATAATCAATATGGAAACTCACTCCTCTCTGACCTGCAGGTAAAACAAGTGAAGAGGAGAGCAAAGTACGAGTAGCCACTATTCACGAACTCAAAGAGAAGCTGAAAGCCGAAAACGACGATTTAAAGAAAATAAAACACAAGCTTAAAGAGGTTCAGGAGCGACAGAAAGCTGAGAAAGAAGAAGCAAAATCGCAGACGTCTTTCTTAAAGGGGAATGCAGAGCTGAGATACAAGATTGAGGTGAGATTTGTTTGGAGACGGTTGATATTTTAATGCTTTTAGGTGGTTCTCTAAGTTCTCCAGTGAAGTTCAAGACTTTTGAATTTGATTCGCTTTTAGGGCTTACATTACTTACATTACGGTCTTGGCATGATCTGTTAGGCCGTTTCAATTGGTTAAGTATCTTTTTTATTTTTGCTTTAGAGCGATGAACGTGACAAGATGGAAAAAGAAAACGCTCAAACACTTGCAGACGAAATCGATAAACTCAAGATTGAGACTGAGCAGGAGAAGGCAGAGTTGCAGGTCTGTAGTTTTCGCATATTCAAAAGCATTCTTTAAATTTTGAGCTGTATAAATTGCTTTTAGAATTTGTGAATTGAAAGGTATTTAGTTAAGGTTCCAAGATGGTGCTTAAAGTTGAAAATGAAGAAGATGGGACAGTTTCGCAAAGGCAAAGTTTGTAGCTTGAGTTGTTTCCGGTAAGAATCCAAAGGTCAGGGTCTTTCTTCGTGTAGAGGACACAAAATTGAACAAAGTTCGTGATTGGTTGACGTAAGGTTGGGATAAGCTTTATCTTTCTGTTGATTGGTTTAAATTTCTGTGTTCTCTACGCCAAAGGTCACGACTTTCTTTTTAACTCAAATTTTAATTATTATGGATATTGGTGCTGAAATGTTTACGTCAGGCAAAGTCATTGCCGTTCCAAAAATATTCCTATTTGTGCAGGCTCCTCGAAATGTGGTAGTTCTGGTTATGTTTCTCATGATTGGTTGTTTTTCTTGCGTCTTTGTGAGTTTGTTGTATGAAATGCTAGATTCTAAGCATTTGTATTGTTTTGTTTTCAGTTGAAAGCAGCGGAAGGGGCCCAGTATAGTACGGAACAAGCAGTCAAACTAGAAATGGATCTTATCGAGTTGAAGGCAGAAAGATTTACTATGTCTTTAAAGGTATTTCAAAACATTCCTTAGGTGAAGTGATATTTACAGTCGGGAACAGACCCAGAAATTTTATCACTTAGATATTTGCTGTTTGTTTTTCCTTCTACTGCTTTGTTGTTTAAGGTATTCGTAAACATACTTTCTAAAACATCCTCTTGGCTGCAGTGCGTTTCTTCATAACGGCCATTGTTGTCCAGCCAAGGGTTACAATCAAAGGTATTCTTTACCTTGTAGATTGAATCACTTGAAAAAGAGAAAAAACGTCTCAAGGCTGACCTGGAGGAAACGCACAAGAGACACAAGGACGAACTGGAAATCCAACAACTTCAGCATTTTCAGGTAAACTCCGGAGACAACCATCCTAGAAGAATCTGAACTGACCATTATAATTGCATCTTTTTCAAAGCAAGTGTAGGGTCCGATGACTAGTTTCTTTTAAAAGTATTGGGGAAAAAAGCACTGAGTTGAGGCTTCGTTTTGTTTTCCTTTTATCTTGTATTCTTAGCTTGTAATGGGATTTCTTAAATTGAAGAAGGATCTCGTTAACTTTTTTCTGATTTTAAAGTTTCGTCCTGAACAGACATTTTGTAACTATCATTTAGAATCAGTTAAGATACTCCTACCACATAAATGCCACGTTGTCGCTAAGCATTGTTTACTTATACTATAGAAACGCCCTTTTTTTTTCTATTTCTTTATTCAATTTTTTAATTTTGTGTGTGCAGTTGCAACATTTCTATTCGAAAACGTAAAAAAAGGAAAAACGTAAAAGGACGAGTCTAACTAGGATGTTTTAGACCTTAGGCATTTCTTCTACTACAATAGCCTACCATTAAACAATGATTATAAAACAAAAAACTTAGTAAAACTATAAATATAAATACGTAAAAACTTGAAATGTCAAACTAAGAATGCAATGAAAGTATTGTATATTGTATGTATACCGAGAGGTAATTGAACTGCGTAAAGATGGTGAAGGACGTCGTTAACTTTTTTTCTGATTTTAAACTTTCTGTCCGAAACAGACATTATGAAACTATCGAGAAGTAATGGAATTGCTTTAAGATGGTGAAGGACTTCGTCAACTTTTTTTCTGATTTTAGAATTCTATCCGGAACAGACATTTCATAACTATCGAGAAGCAACGGAATTGCTTAAAGATGGTGAAGGACTTAGTTTACTTTTTTTTCTGATTTTAAACTTTCTTACCAGAACAGACATTACATAACTATTGAGAAGTAACGGAGTTGCTTAAAGATGGTGAAGGACTTCGTTAACTTTTTTTCTGATTTTAAACTTTCTGTCCCGAACAGACATTTCGTAACTATCGAGAAGTGTTTGAAGAACAAAAGGCAGCAATCGAGCAGCGCTACAGAACCTTGCTCGAGGAGGCAATCCAAGACGCCGTGTTTCTTTCTTCCAGGAACCAAGAACTTCTGCATGAGAACCAAACGCTGAAGCAAGGTAAGATTATTGTGGATCATACCTAACCTGGTAACACTGACCAGTGAAATGGTAGAAAATTGCAAAATAGACATTACCACTGTAGGCGCAGCACAGCCTTCGCATTTACCAATAAAGACTGTAAAAAGGATTTTGTAAGATTGGGAAAGGGTATAAAACGCCTTGGGAATCACAGAATGTATCAGCTTTGCTCGAACACTGTCGAATAGAATAGATAATGCCATGGGGCACCTTTGCCCTGCAACAGTAGCCACAAAATAAAATTGCTTTTTCACAACCGTCTACGGTCATAGTATATCTTGAAGTATGTTGGTTTTTGTTCTTGGAGTATTGTGTTGGACAACTCAGAGTTCGTTAGTTTACTGATACTTGTGTTAAACTCTTAGATTATGTTTGTTTTTTCCTCTGCAATTAATCATTTTCTATTAAAGTACAACTAAACCACTCGTTCCTTACGATTGCAGAAATGGCCGAGATGAAAGATCAAGTCTCATTGGGTGGTCGGTCAGATGCAGCTCTTGAATAACTCCTGACGTTTTTCTATTTCCATGGATACATATCTTCATCACCGACTGAAACTTTGTATATAGAAAATTCCCACACGTTACTATCCCTAGTCTGAGGGCCTTCCAACAACTGAATGTTAACAGTACCGAGTTTTGTTCAAAAACACGACGAGATTGCACACGCCCGATTCTACAGTGATTGTTCGTGATCTGACAGATACGCTGATTTTCAAAATTGGTTTATTTTCGTGGCAATGCAGGCCCGATGCTGACACTAGACCGCTGATGGCGCCACACGAGTTTTATCTTTGAATGAAAATGTGGGAAGTTTAGTTCGCTTAGTATAGTAACACCACATACTTGTAAAAAACGTGACATGACTTGAGATTAACAATTGTACGTACAGATACCGAATCAACAGTATCGAAATATGCACCGGTCTTACATATCCAGTTACTACTTACTTCCGTCGTATCGCAGTAGAGACGTGAACTCCTATTGATTGTGTAAGTGGCAGGTAATTTTAAACTATAGCCTAATTTGGCCCCTTTTAGCCAGAGGTTAAATGGTAGACAACCTGGGAAACTGGAACGCTAAAGATTTCCCATGGTGCCTTTCGCATTCGCTTGCGTTCCGGTATGACAGGTTTTGACTCTCCCTGCAAAGTCTTATTGGAAAGCTGCTATAAACTATAAGAACCAAAATTTAAACTCAATATTAAAGATTTTCAGTAAAGAAAGAGCAAAAGGTTTTCGATTCTAGTCTTCTTCCGTCGAGATAAATTACAGTCGAAAGTGCGTGGTCTTTGAAACTCAAAGTCCAAAGTTTTAAGATAAACTTTGTTTTTAGTTTACAGTTCTAGCGAAAATTAAGTTGTTGTAAATACTTGGTTAACCGTTGTTTGTGTACAATAAAGATTGGTGTTTGTAAAGTGTAACCGATAAAGCGCAGTACCCAGCCCTTAAAACACGATGGGAACTCGTTGAAACAAACTGTTTTATGCAATCATACTCTATTCTCAGGTGCCAAGTAAACAAGGGGGATCGGGGTGATCAACAATTTCTTGAAAATTTTATAACAGGGGAAGAAAAATTTCTGAAAAATTTAAATTGAGGCAACAGAGACCAGGGAAGACAAATTTATTCAATTCTAAACTCTAGATTCTCGTTGCTCATGCTGTAGTCTAAACAAAAAAACAGGAAAAGACGAACATCAAACATGACACTGATCAGTAAAATTTATATCTTCAAATACCGTACCAGAACTTATATTAAATTGATAAACGGCGGGTTCCTAAATGTCTCGGGACGTTGGGAAGGTTGTATAGAGTGGTACTCTCGATTATCTTTTAATCGTCGTCGTATGATAAAAGTTATTAATCACTATTAACCTAAACCGTAAGAGTCAAACCGCCACTGCGTACAAAACGGTGGTTTGCACCGACTGGCGCCCTAAACGAAATTTCATCGAACTAGATGTTTTGTCTCTGGCCGGATTTGTTCGACTTGATAGAATTGTTAATGATCTAGAATGTTCCAAACTATATCAATGTAAAGAAAGAGACCAGAAATTCCCTTTTGTTGTTTTCCCCTCTTGATATACTAAGTTTTCTTCTCCTAACATCATAAATACGGAATGATAAATAAACGGTGCTCTACTCTGCCAAACTTTAAATTAAAATATCTTTTTTTAAATTCCAAGATTGACAATCGTTATCTGAAAACTAGCAGCCGTTTTACCGTAAACGCTCTAATGAGCTATCTTTCTCTTGTAAGCCCCCCTCGTCAAATTTTAAATAAGCCCCTCTTTTCTAATAACCCTCCCCCGTAAAGATGTTTATGCTTAAAAACAAGGCGTCTTGTATTGAAAAACATTTTTATATATTCTTAAGCTTTTGAAAATTGCTAATTAAAACGCCAGAGGGGCAAAAAATTATTAGTTGCTGTAAATAAGTTTGGTAACCGGACTTCATGTTATCTTTCTATCTTTGGCTAATGACAACTTTTAATAAGCCCCCCCCCCCCCTCTCTCTCTCTCTGATGAGTCCCCCGTCTAGAAGGGCCAAAAAGAAATAAGGCTTATTAGAGCGTTTTACTGTAACTCCACAATAATGATCGCGTTATGGAAACTAGTGTGTAGAAACCGCGTGGACTTTGGTACGCAGCCGCCGCTTGGGTCTTTATTTTCGCTGTTTATCCTTGGATCGTGGTGTGCTCTCAAGACCTACGTAAGCAATACGAGGCAGCATAGCTGTCATCTCAACTTCAGGATTGGCTGCTTGTCTCGTTAGCCGGTCTTATCCGTAGTGTCCGTATCAGAGCTCTCAAAAATAGAAGCAGCTTGTACGCCACAGATTCTTCACCACGTGACATCGTGTCTTCACCGTTGTACGCATGCGCTTGGTCCAGTGACTCCTGTCTGCTGGTCAGGGATAGTTTCTTGCAGTGTGTAAGAACCACTGCTGTGCGGCGTAGTACTCGATCAAACAGTTCCTCCGGGACAGGTTTCAACTAGAGGAAAATGGGTACGTATCAAAAGGACCGCCATTGTATTGCCGTCGTAGCGTGGCAATACGAGATCCTTATATTGGACACAATCTTCATAGTAACCAAGAAGTAAGACCAACTCTTCTAGGCTTCCCCCAATCAATACATAAACATCGTTACACTAACCTTACTAGCGATTGTTTGATTCCAATTAGTTTGAAATTCACTCACCCGCGGGCTATCACAACCGACAAAGCATTGGGAGTCTTAAAAAAGCTAAGGCGTCGTCGCTGGTCTAAAATTCCACGTTGCCGCTCGATAAGAAGTTAATTTAAGCACAGGCCCAGTCTATCAGGCCCAGGGGGGTACTTCGGGGTCAAAAGGGTAGGGGTGACCGTCGGAAAAGTCCCCAAAATACCCTAAAAAATACCAAGCGATAAAAATTTTCTACCTTAAAAAATATCTCTCGGTTTTAAAATTAACCTAAAAAA
>JAOBAT010143118.1:0-11385 GCA_026413305.1 Hydrozoanthus tunicans
CCCAAAAAATGCGGCCACGCTTTACCCGAGTACGACCCACAAACGGCTTACAAGATGGTTTGGCTGTGTGCCGTGGCGTATTCAAACGACGCAGCCAAGTATCTCCCCAAAGCCTTTCCTAGCGGCGAAACTTTTGAAAATGTGGTTCAGGTGTCGAAACCTTGCGCTGGCGACGCGATCTGTTCGGGATTCACCGCAGTGACGCATGCATCCAAAGCCATTGTCGTTGCCTTCAGAGGATCGGAGCATTTCAAACAAGTTATATTTCAGGCCCTTAAGATACTCACGCAACCGAAAGTGGCGTTTCCGCCTGATGGCAAAGTGCAGGAGTACTTCAAAGAGGCGTTTGACTTGGTGTGGAATCAACTAAAACTCAGTGTTTACGCTCTGATTGATCGATATCCTTCGTATAAAGTCTGGGTAACTGGCCATTCTCTGGGCGGAGCAATGGCCTCGTTGGCTAGCACAACCATTGCATACGAAAAGGGATTCAAGGAAGACAGGCTTGTACTCTACACATTTGGACAACCTCGGGTCGGAAATTACTTTTACGCCAAAAAGCATGACGAACTTGTGAAGGCGAGCTGGAGAGTGACTCATAAGTTGGATGTCGTAGTTCACCTACCCACTTGTAAGGAAATTGTTATAGGAACTGGTTGCCTAGGTAACGTGCCACCTGCGTTCGGCAAGGCCCCGTACCATCACGGAACGGAGATTTTCTACTCCGGTAAAGAGATGAGCAAAGACTATACGTACAAGAAATGCGAAGGACTTCCTCACAATGAGGACCTTAGCTGCAGCAACTCTATTTTTAATTGGGCCCAGTGTTTTGTTAAGCTTTTAGGCGACTGCATTGAAGACCATAAAGTGTATTTTGGTGTACATGTTGGTGACTGGTGGAAGAAAGGCGCTTTACATGCGGGGTCTGCAGTCCATTCTGGCACCGAACTCTAGAAAACAGCATGTGGCAGCACGTGTTAATGTCGGGAGTGTTGGCGCTTGTGTTGAGAAACTTGTTGAAGATAAAGAAACTTTTAAAAGCATTAGCCACGAGACTTTGAGGTCTTCTAATTTGCGAGTTGCGAGTTGAGAGTTGCGAGTTGAGAGAGTTTTTTCAGGTTTTATAACCCAAAAACATTCAACTACTTACAATAGTCATAATAAATTGATCCTACCAAGATAATTCAAAGTGTTACCAGTAGACACACGCATTCACACCGCATAGTTTCCCATTTGCATCGATTAGATATAGTATGGAGACTTGAACAATAAAATGCTGGTTTACGGGTCCAAAACCTACAGTATCTACAAATGACATTTGATAATAAGTAGAAATCGATAATTTAGAGAGAGGGGGAGCTCTATTTGCACAAATTTACAATTTTCAAATTTTTTTGTCACTAAAAATATTCTAACACTGTAGCAATGATTTGGAAAAAATGAAAAAATCATTGTAACAAAAATTAACGACAAATCTCAGATCTATAGCTATATATGCAACAGAGGTATGGCTCCGCAAACTCTTTTAGACGGCTTGGGTTTATGCTGAAGTACACCCAAAGCGCGCTTTATGGCCACTTTTCTTCATGTTTCTTCCGAATCTACAAAATCGCATTGCTTTAAAACACAGATGGAGTGAAGGATAATCAAGTGGAATATTTTAAAGATTTTTTCAATGAGTTTTAAAGTACCTATGAAACGAAATTTGCCTTTTCATAATTTTGCAGCTTATCATATCTTAAAATGGGGTTAGAGGTAAAAAACTGCAAAAATAACTTGAAATGCGACTTTTTGGCCTCCGAAAGAGAGACAAGTCTGGCACAAAAGTGGCTCCCATGAAATAGGAAGACTGGGGACGAGATGACGCAGTAAACTGTTTTTTTCGGGAAATAATACATTGATTTAACCGGTATGTATGTATTTTTGTTTACAACCAACATCGTTAGGCGCCCCAGTTACGAAACAACTTTCATCTTTTTACTTTATCTGGTCCGCCATTGCTTTCAGCTTTCCCAGTTTACTACGTCATAGCCGCGTGCGTGTAGGAACCACTTTTAACCGCCGACGTAAGACGAAGGTCGAACGCAACTCAAACCGAACAATTTCGAGTTAAAACGTGATAAATTAACATGGACTCAAAAAACAATTTTTGTTTCATAGGTACTTTTAAGTTTTATTTTTTTCCCTTGAAGATTGGTAGTTTTAAAGTTTTTTGTAAGTTTGAAAACTAATTTTGAAGTTAACCGTCCTCAAACCAATGCTGTACTAGTCCCTTACCAGGAGGAACTTTTTGCTGATTTTACTTTATATTCTTTTTATTCTTATATCATTTTCAATTAACTTCCTCACTATCCCACAAAAGTTTGGATGTACCCCCGCCTGAACCCTATTCAGACTGGATGAAGGGGGGGGAGACTTTTCATGCCACTCTAAACTTGAAACACTGCACACTGCAACTTTTGCATAATTTTTCAAAACACCACCAAATTTCCGAAAACCTTTTTTTCAGTAACCCTTTTCGAGTCTCTCCCGGTTTGAAAATGCTGCGTTAGCTGTCGCCATACCGTAACTGCGAAAACTGGGGAAAACACAAATCCATGCAAATTACGCTCCAGTGCCTGCAAACAAAAGTTTCAAGTTAAGGCTTGGTTCTTGGTTCTGAAACATATTTTTGAGATCAAGCCTCTATTCAAAGTCTTTGCACAAAGTCGCGGGAGCTTTTTAATAACTCGCAATGTGTAACTCGCAACTCGCAACTCGCAACTCGCAACTCGCAACTCGCAACTCGCAACTCGCAACTCTCAACTCGCAACTTGCAGAATAGCCGGCCCCCGAGACTTTTAGTTAAAGTGTGTTAAAGGAAATAAAGTTTCTTCTGTAAATACTTCGAATGGTATGAAAGTTAAGTTACATTAAGTTTTACTGTTATAAACAGTTTTAGAATAAAGTTGTATGAAACCATTACTGTTTGTGTAATGTTGACTACCATTGAAATAATTATCATCATATTTGAGCAACAACTAGACGCATAGAGTGCGTGACCTCGAGTTTCCGTTGTCAGAGTTGAAGTATAGATTAGTTATGAGAACTGTGAAAATAAATTATGTTCCGTGTGCGTTATGATGTACTGTGTTATTCATCTTGGAAAGAAAATTTGAGACCTCAAAAGTCCTTAAATTTTACAAAAATATGTCATCGTCCTTAAAAAGTCCTTAAATTTTTGCTTTTTCACTGAAATTGGCATGTTGTTTGAATCTTGAGTCATGTACTGTCGTAAAAAGTCGTGTTTTAGGTTAAAAAAGTCCTAAAAAAAGTCCTTAAATTTAGATGTTAAAGTTGTTCCAATAAAGCAGTTCATGTTGTGTTTTGCAGTAGAACAGTTATTTATCTTCTCATTTTTCTCTCATATATTGGTGACTTAAACGTCCACTTAGCAACTTATTCTTGAG
This sequence comes from Hydrozoanthus tunicans, assembly GCA_026413305.1. Lineage (NCBI taxonomy): Eukaryota > Metazoa > Cnidaria > Anthozoa > Zoantharia > Hydrozoanthidae > Hydrozoanthus > Hydrozoanthus tunicans. The sequence continues at coordinate 3,450 of JAOBAT010143118.1, forward strand.
ACAAAGGTTATCACAACTTGTTTCCTGTAGTACCACAGATAGTAATACTTGTATTGATCATATATACTGTCACTAACTTACTGGCTAAATCACAAGCAACTTATCAATTCTAGAAACCTATTTTTCAGAGCACAAAGCTGTCTGTGCTTTATTTAACTCTTATTGATACAAATTAATGTTCCCCATTCACTTAATTATAAATTTTTGACAATTTTTTATTGAAATTTAAAGGCATGTGCACAAGCTTACACCGACAGGTAAAACAGGTTTAAAGAATCTATTACAAATAAATCCAAGAATCAAACTCTATGAGCTACTCATTCATGGATTTTGGTTCAGAAAACTCTTCGAAATCCTGGAAGAGAAATTGATGAGTTGTTTAATGGTGATGATGGTGAGGAACATAAGGCGTCCGATCTCCTGCGCATAAGCTTTTAAAAACCTTTGTATACATACTGAATGTGTAGCTGGTTTTACTATTAACGGCAGTAGTCAGTGTAGTTGGCAGGGATTGAAGGACTTGGACAGGAGATTTTTCAGCAGAATACTGAAATAAATGCCATTTCAAGCAGATTAACCGTGCTGTAAGTTAATGTATCGATGTGTTATTGAGTTGTTCTGATAAATTATTTGAGTTGATAAACAACTAATATTTCCGTATCGAGTGATTCTTACGGTCTGTTGGGGTCAATTGCAGGACTTTGCGAAAACTCATCGAGCCTAAACTTTCCACAGATGCGCTCCGGCATGAAAGAGCCTCTGTATAAAATATGAGTGAAGATACTATTAGAATACTGATTTTTTTGGTGAAAGTCTTGCAAGTTTTTGTCAGAATTCGAGGCGAATTGGAGCGCCAAGCGAGAAAAATCACAAAAATCCTTCGACGATTTAAATGAAATTCCACACACGTAACACTCTCAGTCATATCTAAAATTCTACAGAAATTTTTTTATGAACTTACCGTTTCTGTAGTCGAAATTAATACAAGCGAATTACACCATTACAGTGTGACGAAAGCCTTCCCAGAAGGCCTTTCGCCGCGAAAACTGCGTTTTGCGTCTGATAGCAGAAATAAAGCTGAAAACTAACCTCGAGCATTCCTTGCAGGAAGCTCGAGGAAAAACGCAATCCTCGTGTCTATGTACTAACATGAAAAATCAAAGAGCCGCGTAATTCATTCTCAAAAACTAAATTCTCCTTATTTGTACGTCAAAAGCACGTCTATGTTCTCTCTTACAGACATGGTTTTCTCATTTTCCCGACAAATAACCGCGCGAGACTTGCTGATGTTATAAAACAAAAAAAAAAAAAAAACGAAAAAGCGTGTTTTGCACGAATTTTTTCATAAGAACAACTTTATAGGAACAACGAGGCTCAGATTGGCCAAAATTTAAGAAAAATTTAAGAACAAGCTGAGGTTCGGGCTCGATAGTTAATTTTTTTAAAAAAACTTTATTGAGCTTCGATTTTTAACTGAACAATACAGAACGAATAAGAAAAATGCTTGGCAATTTATCATCACTAAACTGAAAATCGTCCGAGGAAAACCACGCAGCTGCGAATCCTTGATAATATTATATCCGCGGGGATGAATTGATCGAATTAGTTTTACAATTCTTTGAATTCAAAACCAGCTCGAAAAACATTTATAAACGAAATGCTTCGACGAAGTGCTAACACTCGAAACGCGAACTACCCACGGAAAAACTTTTTAAGTTAAGACCTTTCGACTTTAAGTTGACCGACTCGTAAGCATACTGCTGTAGTTTTTCAAAAGAAAGTTACTACTGCAAGTATATTTAACTTTATTTTGCAAAAAAAAAAACACAATATAATCAAATACTGTCCCATTCTGGTTTTAGGTGTACGAGTCAAATTACTATTATGGAGCCCAAGGCTGGTACTTCAACGTAAAGGTCATTTTCAGGCCCGTAGGGAGGGAGGGAGGGGGATGTGATGGTCTCACCCCCCACAGGCAGCGAAGGTCAACATTTTTTTGATGACAAACTCCTTGAAAAAAAAACAATTGTAAATTAAAGGAAAAAAAGGAAATCAAAACTCAGCAATACAAACGTAGTAAGCGGTGGAAAATCAAAGGCAAAAAAGAATTACCTCATTAATATAAATTGCTTAAAAAGCTTAATATTCGGAAATCAAGCGTAATTTCAATTTTGATTCAATGGAAAAGACACTCAGAGATTATCTCGTAGAAGCCCGCGTCTTTTGTGAAACAGCTCTTTTGTTTCCCTTCGCACAAGCGTTTCTTTTGCTTTCTATTCGAATCGAGTGACCTCCGGAAACACGAGGGTTCGCTTGCTCGTGGATTTTTTGCGGCAAAAAAATGTGTACCAACTAGTTTGCTCTCACCATAAAACACCGATTAAAGTGCTGGAAGTCGCTGTCACTTACGCGATCTGTTGCTGTTTGAGCATAAGGAAATGGGACTGGAAAATGAAAGGATTATGTCATAGCGTCACAAATAGCAAGTTTTATCAATTCCAACAACTTACATTTTTGTCTCATACTATGTGCTCAAAATGAATACTCCAAGACAGTTAGTCGAGATTACAAAGACCGTTTTTCTCGCTTGACCATTTTCTATTTGCTAAACACTCTACAAACATGGCGCAAGCTAGTTCTCGCATAAACAAAACAAGTAGAAATTAGTTCATTGGCCTTGCGTGTTCAGAAAAAATAGTTGTTTTCTCTCTCATAGGAACTTTAATTTCCTTTTATGGCAGTCCCAAATTGAAGGACTTTCGAGAACCGATTTCAATTGGTTGTGACAATAGGATGACTGACATTGGAAAGAGAAATTGCTCTGAAACTATATTGATGTAGGAATGAAACCTATCAAAAATCACAGTTACCAGCCAAAGTGCATATCGTTAGCATGAGGAAATACAAAATGTTGTTCAACTCGGCACTTGTCTTTGCTTTTTTGTGTTATCTTAAAATGACACAAGCGGCTTGCAATGATTATGGTGACTGTGTATCGTGCACTAGTCACAAAACCTGGAGTGGAGATCCCTGCCGATGGTGTCCAGTTGATTTACAATGCCATGCAAAAGGTTCATTACTCAACAAATGCTCTGTAACACAAAACATTGTCGATCCCAAAAAGTGCGGCCACGCTTTACCCGAGTACGACCCACAAATGGCTTACAAGATGGTTTGGTTGTGTGCCGTGGCGTATTCAAACGACGCAGCCAAGTATCTCCCCAAAGCCTTTCCCAGAGGCGAAACTTTTGAAAATGTTGTTCAAGTGTCGAAACCTTGCGCTGGCGACGCGATCTGTTCGGGATTCACCGCAGTGACCCATGCATCCAAAGCCATTGTCGTTGCCTTCAGAGGATCGGAGCATTTCAAACACGTTATATTTCAGATCCTTAAGATACTCACGCAACCAAAAGTGGCGTTTCCGCCGGGTGGCAAAGTGCAGAAGTACTTCAAAGAGGCGTTTGACTTGGTGTGGAATCAACTGAAACTCAGTGTTTACGCACTGATTGAGCGATATCCTTCCTATAAAGTCCTGGTAACTGGCCATTCTCTAGGAGGAGCAATGGCCTCGTTGGCTAGCACAACCATTGCATACGAAAAGGGAATCAAGGAAGACAGGCTTGTACTCTACACATTTGGACAACCTCGAGTCGGAAATTACTTTTACGCCAAAAAGCATGACGAACTTGTGAAGGCAAGCTGGAGGGTGATCCATAGATTGGATGTCGTAGTTCACATACCCACTTGCAAGGAAATTGTTATAGGAACTGGTTGCCTAGGTAACGTGTTTCCCGCGTTCGGCAAGGCCCCGTACCATCACGGAACGGAGATTTTCTACTCCGGCAAAGAGATGAGCAAAGATTCTACGTACAAGAAATGCGAAGGACTTCCTCACAATGAGGACCTTAGCTGCAGCAACTCTATTTTTAATTGGGCCCAGTGTTTTGTTAAGCTTTTAGGCGACTGCATTGAAGACCATAAAGTGTACTTTGATGTACGTGTTGGTGATTGGTGGAAGGAAGCGTGAAAACGCACTTTTCATTCGTTTCTGGTCACCGAACATGTGGCAGCACGTGTTAATGTCGGAAGTATTTGCGCGTGTGTTGAGACTTTGTAGATTTAGAAATTTATAAAACATTAGCCACAAGTTTATTAAAGGAAATAAAGTTTTTTCTGTAAACACTTCGAATGATGTGAAAGTTAAGTTACATTAACTGAGTTTTACTGTTATAAACAGTTTTAGAATAAAGTTTTTTGTAACCATTACTGTTTGTGTAACTTTCACTACCATTGGAATAATTACCATCATATTTAAGCAATAAAAACGCATTCCTCATGTCTATGTACTAAGAGACGCGTAATTTATTCTCAAAATCTAAATTCTCCTTGTATGTACGTCAAAAGCGCGTCTATGTTCTTTTTTACAGACATGGTTTTCTCATTTTCTCGATAAATAACCGCGCGAGATTCGCTAATGGTGTTACACTTCTTTAGCATAAAACAGATCATAAAATTTTGCTGAAAAAACGTTTTCTTATCTTTTTGTCTGAAGTTGTTGTTTGCCAATTTTTCTCAAAATATTATTTGTGTTTGGCGGACCAACAGAAAAGTGCGCATATTGGTAGGAAATAAATATTTTACCAGTTTCGGTGTTCTTGTTTTTTCGAATAACTTAACCAATAACTGATAACCGATGATTGAAAACCGTGACCACGCTATAGGTTTGGTCAAGGCTAACAATCATTGGTCACGGCCGTCAGTCACTGCTCACGGCTATCAATCATTGGTCACGGCCGTCAGTCACTGGTCAGGGCTATATATCAATCAATGGTCACAGCCGTCAATCACTGGTCACGGTTATCAATCAATGGTCACGGCGGTCAGTCACTGGTCATGGCTATCAATCATTGGTCACGGCCGACAGTCACTGGTAACGGCTATCAATCATTGGTCACGGCCGACAGTCACTGGTAACGGCTATCAATCATTGGTCACGGCCGTCAGTCATTGGTCACGGCTATCAATCATTGGTCACGGCCGTCAGTCACTGGTCACGGCTATCAATCATTGGACACGGCTGTCAGTCACTGGTCACAGCTATCAATCATTGGTCACGGCCGTCAGGCACTAGTCACGGCTATCAATCATTGGTTACGGCCGTCATTCAAAGCATTTTTTGGTTTCGTTTTTCGTGTATGATTAGCAGAGGAAAGTGATCATGACTTGTATCGGTTTTTGTTTTCACATCACTGAGCATTGTTTGCGAATAGTAGAGTTTAACTGTTTGTTGTTCTGTAAACAGTGACTCAAGAATTATAATTTGAGTCGTTTTTATCAGCTTTTATGAGCAAATACTGTATTCTTCGAATGCAAACTTAACTGTATCAATTTCTATTTACAATTCATTTAAATAGAGTTATTTATAACTGGCCTAGTACTCACCTAAAAGTTCTTTCATATGCAGCTTTCAAAGTTGTTTTTAAAATTCACTGCAAATGATTCCTCCCAACTACAAGACCGATTACGCTTAATTTTGTTACAGTAACATAGCCATGTGGATTTTAATAATACTGATTACTTGTCAATTTGATTTTGAGTAATAAAACTAAATACATTTAAGAGTTGGTCGAAAGCAAGGTTGCGTGACAGAATCAGGTCACACGATAAAAAAAACGGCTTTTTCTTCCACTATTTCAGCAGCAGAAAATAACTTTCTCGAGATATGAAGTCTGTAATTCCAGAAAAACAAAGTTTTTGCAAGTTAAAAGTTTTAATTTAAAGCGTACAGATCGCCGTGGAGTCAGTCGTCTGTTTGAAAGGAACACAAGAAAGTTTAGTGTGTTTCACATCTCACTGCGGCAAGAAAACAACTTATAAGCACTCACTTACGGCTTACAAGTTTGCCTCCAAACATGGACATAGCAAGTTAAGCTGCTATAACAGCATAAAGTCAATTTATTCTAACAGCCGTAACAAGAACAGATGCATGTTCAATGCATGTTAACACAGGATTTCTTGGACGCGTGTTGACAACTGCCGAGGTTTGGTTGCATTTGCTAATTAAAAATTGGCTAATTTTGGCGTACTTCTATCGGGTCGCTCGTCACGGAAACAATTTTTACCAAAAAAAATTTTTTTAGTATCATTGATGATATACATTCAAGTAATCAAATTCGAAGTTTCAGCAAATTTTGAATTTTACCGCATAGGTTAATGATTGTTTGAAAATGGGTCGCAATTTCGTATTTTCCATTAGCAAATGTTTGAGTTCTCACAAGTAATTTTAAATCAACAGCTATCCATTTCTATCGGCCTTAAACATTAGCTTTTTATCCAATTAATCAAATTATAAAACAAAGAAAAGTGTTTTTTCTTTTATGTCTTTACAAGAGTTGCGTTTCTCTTACCCTCGATTTCGGCGCCATTTTGGTGATTTTGCCACTTCACGAGACGTCTGGAGTTTTTCAGGCTTTTCTCGAAATTCCCAAAACTCCTGAACTTAAAAGTTGTACCATGTTTCTTAGGACACTATAGGCTATCTCTGGACGAAGACCATCGGGGTCGATTTTTTGAACTTGTGCCACATTTTTCCGTTAGAGAACATTTCTCCTTATAGAGAACCGCTCTTAAGTTGTGGAAGTTAACATTTTCTAACTTTCTAGCATTTGTTTACGTTTTACAAAATGCTGTATTGGCAAATGGTCTTAAGACACCCAGCATTACAAAAGTGTGTATAAATCACTTTCTTTTTCGATCTCGTAAAATGAAGAATGAAAAACATAGTCTACTTAGTTAGGTGCCTCACATTCTCGTCCCCAGAGCCGGCCCATCGCTTCTCTTAGCCGGCGGGACCTTCACTCGCCTTCGTTTTCTCGTGCGAAGGCCCCGCCGGCTAAGAGAAGCGATGAGCTCTGGGGACGAGAATGGGTGCCTCACAGTCCAGATCGCTGAGAATATTTCTTGCTAACAAATTAGAAGAAATAGTTCACCTTCAATGATGCAAGAATGTATCAGAAGAGTAAAAGGGTTTGTATGCCAAGAACTTTTCTAGACTTTACAAACTTTTTGGGAAATAATTACCTAGTACGGCTGTTGTATGAAAGAAAGAAAAACAAGATAATGTTTGTAAGCAAGCAATTCATGTTATTACCATTATTGCATTTGTGAAAGACAATTGTCGAGTTGTTATACAATAAAACATTTTTGTGTTCAATTATAAAACGTTCTGCTTGAAATGAGTTTTACATGTTTGCCTTCATTTTGCTTGGTGTGTAAATCTCAAGCATTCTCTTAAATGCTGAAATATATTTTAAAATCGAAGTAAAGCAGCACTCGTTGGCACTTAGCGATAGCTACTACTAGTTATAGAGGAGCGACTGGTTGATGTGTCGATGCTAGTAAAAAAGCTTTTTAACTCCACCCTGTGAAACTACTTCTTAGGAACGATTAATTATTCGTCGTCTTAAAGAAATCTCGTTGACTTAAACAACAGTTAAAACTTGGTGTCAAATGATAATTGTGAAAATTCGGCTGTGGTTGTCTTTTCGTAATGTCAACGACTGATAGCCGTGACCAATAACAAGTATCTGTGTTCTATAACCAGTAACCGTGTCCTGTGAATGAGGGCTGTGTCCAATGATTGATATCCGTGACCAGTGACTGACAGCCGTGTCCAATGATTGATAGCCGTGACTAGTGACTGACGGCCGTGACCAGTGATTTTTTGAACTTATGCCACATGTCACGCAGTGGTTAGGGACATTCGCTCTTAATTTGTCGAAAGTAAAATTAATTCTATTCTCTTTCGCTACGCTCAGCCGAATAGAAAACATTTCCAATTTCTTCATCAAAGACAACACACAGTTGAGAAGGGTCGCACGTGAGTCAGCGCCGTTTACTACATCAAAGACAGTTTGTAATTAGCGAACTTTCTGTG
>JAOBAT010143129.1:0-11383 GCA_026413305.1 Hydrozoanthus tunicans
GAAGCTGTGTTAATGAAATCCTGCCGATGTGCGGCTGTGACAGCATCGGCTTATCAGTTAATTGACTCTGATCAAGCGGCGTTGGTGCCTGGTGTGGAGAAGGAATAGGACGAGGTGAAGTCAACGTTGGTTGGTGAGGGCTCATCTGAGCACGAGGAGAAGCGACTTGGTGTGGCTGCGGTGACATAACAGGTCGAGGAGACTGCGATGGCAGGCCTTGTTGCTGTGGAGACATAGGCGGTGGATTCTGCGAGGACAACAAGTGCTGTGGTTGCCTATTAGCTGCGAAGTGCTGAGGGGATTGTTGCTGTGGTGGTTGGCCATTGTGGTGCATCATGTTGGCGCTGTAGTTAGGGTTTTGTTGCAACTGGGCCCTTCGCCCAGCTGCATTCATTTGCGTGAAGGGGGGCAATTGAGGCTGCTGAAAAATATTCTGTTGCTGTTGTTGCTGCTGCTGCTGTTGTTGCTGCTGCTGCTGCTGCTGCTGCTGCTGACGCTGTTGCAACAGTTGCTGATATTGCCACAATTGCTGCTGCTGCTGCTGAGTCATATTACCCACATTTGGGTTGCTTGGTTGGGAGACATTTGGCATCTGCTGCACTTGTTGCATAGGAAGCTGACCCTGCATGCTTTGCTGCAACCCTTGTTGCATAGTCTGCTGCATTCCATGCATTCCTTGTTGTATTCCTTGCTGCATACCTTGTTGCATTCCTGGCATCATTCCATGCTGCATATTTTGTTGCATACTTTGCTGCAAACTCTGTTGTTGCATCGTTTGCTGCATGTTTTGTTGCTGCATATTTTGTTGCATGGTCTGCGGCATAGATTGTGGCATGGTTTGTTGAATTCCTCCTTGCATTCCTTGTGGAATTCCAGAATGCATACCTGGCTGCATTCCCTGTTGTATTCCCTGAGCTAAGCCTTGTTGCAAACTTGCAGAAGTTGGGTTCTGCTGCATTCCAATTTGCATGGTTTGTTGCATACCAGGTTGCATGTTTTGTTGCATGGCTTGCTGCATTCCTTGCTGCATGCCCTGTTGCATGCCTTGCTGTATACCCTGTTGCATGTTTAATTGCATTCCCTGTTGCAAGTTTTGCTGGTTTTGATGCTGTTGTTGTTGCATCATGCGCTGACGCATTATGGCAGCTGCCAACTGAGGGTTTTGTTTGAGAATGCTCATGACCTGAGCCTGCTGTGTGGGTGAGCTGGGCGACTTTAGAGCTTGCAGTAACTGTTGCAGAGCAGCTGGAACAGGCCCAGATGGCCGCATGTGATTTTGTGGTTGCCCAGTTGGGCCCTGCTGGCCTATTTGCATTTGGTTTCCAGCCATCTGGGTACCCTGTAGTATCTGCTGCTGTTGCTTTTGTGCATACATACTCCATCGCTCAAGAGATGAAGTCATTCCAGCTCTTGTGGGCGGAACTGCTGACTGGGTTGCTCCAGGCATGTTTGACTGTATAAAGTTTCCAGGAGCTTGCTGTCGCATCATACCCTGCATAGCACCGATTCCTTGCGAGACCATTGGATTTGGATTTTGCTGTTGATATACCTGCTGAGGGATGTTGACTGGCTGCTGCACTGGGGTTGAATTAGGAACAGTTGACGCTTGCATTTTGGCATCACGAGCGACCTGCTGGGCAGCTCTTACTGCACCTGGAGGTGGGCCGGCATTCACTGGTTTCTGTGGAGCTTGCTGTGGCTGAGGAACGTATGGAGGAGGCTGCTGCGGCATTTGTTGTGGATTGTTTTGGTGCATAGCAGGATGAGGTGGCATGCCACCAGGTAACTGCTGTTGTGGCATCACAGGAGGCCCAACAACTGGCGGTGGCACCCTGGATGCCATGGCAGCCATTCGCCGTCTAACAGTCTGAGCTTGGTGCATTCTCTGTTGCAATTGCTGTTGTCTCAATTTGGTCTTAATGTGGCGGCAGAACGGCACCACACACTCCCTTTCAAGACAATGCTTTGCATGATAACAGCACAAATGAATAAGTTCTTGACAGATGCGGCAACCTCCACTGGTCTTACGCTTACAGCTTTTAGTATGTTCAACCACCTTCTTCATCTTAGCACAACTTGTAATCTGGCAGGTGGTGTCGTGGCAGTTTGTTGCGTGTACTAAGCTCTGGATACACCTCTGGATCTTGAGACGACGTTCCTCCTGAGCACTCAACTGAGTGGTCTGCTGCCCTTCACTACCTGGTTGCTGCTGATCCACATCAAGGTCAAATCCAAGTCGATCCATCTTGTGCTCGTGACCTTTCTCTTTGTAGCACGGCACGCATAAGTCATAATCCTGTTGAGTAAAGCCACAACGGGTTACTACACATACCTCAACAAACGGCAACATCGAGGGAGACCTTAACAGTGATCATTCTTGTCTGTGATTGGCCATTCAGCAAGTAACAAGAAACAAGTTTACTAAATGAAAAACTAAACTTGAACTAAACTAAGAGTAAGTAATCAAATTATAATTATTGAACAAGGACGATCTTAAAACCCAAAATTATCTCCTGAACATCGATTTTACCCAATATGTCGGTGAACTGTAAACTGGTGAAACACCAAAGCTCATTCCTACCGTCCTTGTTACAAAGTTGATTAATGGTACACAAAAACGGTTTTATAAAAAAATATTGAAAGAGGAACAAACCTCGCACTCAGTACAGTGGTACCGAGTTTCCACCTGCCTTCTGCACATATTGCATGTGTACACAAAGCGGTCTTGCCCTTGTGTGTGAAGTTCAACTAGCATAGCCATGGTGGAGAACTTCGCCCTCCTAAGAGAAGAGAACTCGTAGTGTTTTTCACGTGCAAGAGTGAGGAATGCATCGCGACCATCCATAAGATCACAAACCATGGTTGGGTCAGGATCGTTGATCTCTGGAGTTTGCTTTCCATTCAGCTTGATGACAAAGAACACCTGAAGCAAAGAACAATACAGATCAAATTTTATGTTTTAAACATGACACTTAACCATTTTTCTTGATAGTTAAAAGATCTGAATGCCAAAACAGTTTTTTCATTTTTACAAAACGAAACACATTTTACTATTCAATTTGATAAAAACGTGTACAAAAGTAATTTCAATTACTTTGAGCAAAAAAAAACTAAATGAGCAGTTATTATTTCACCTACTGAATGTAACTTTGACAAATGGTAAATATTAAGTCTTCAAGTATCACTAAGCACATTAGTGTGTAACAATACCTCTCGATGCTTTTCCATTGTGTTGTATAACCGCTGTGATAGGTCACAAACCCCCATAATAGGTACGTTGGTCTTCTTTGCCTTCTGTCGGCTGCCAGCTTTGCTCTTTGTACCCTTCTTGCTGTTACCGCGTTTGTTACTACCTTTGTTCTTGCTTCCACCTTTCACTATCTGCTGCATAAACACCAAACCATTAAAATCTGTACAATTTTCTAGATCAATCTTCGTAGAAAAAAAAGCAGTGGCTACACATTTTATTAAACACCTTTGCCAACTTAAAGTGTAATGGGAACATAAACAAGGTAAAAGTTTTTCTCTATCAGTGTCAAAAGGATAGCAGACTTCAAAAGCCTTTTCTTAGCCACAAACTATAAACAAATGTACTGTTTACTACACCATAAAGCTGTTTATAAGTGAAACTTATGTATAACATTCAATTACCTCCTACTCTACCATAAACCATCAAAACAAAAATAAAGAACTTGACTAAGATTAAACATGTCTAATAGGAAAAAATATCAGCAATATCTACAAACTACAGAAGATCCTATAAACTGAACCTTAAAGAACTTATTTGCCGATTTAAAAAATGTTGAATTAAACTAAGTGCATGCATACTAGGCCTGAGAAATACGGAATAAAACTACATTTCCTTGTTGATTTTGTCCCCAACACAGGAATACAACAGTGGTTTACTGGAGATGGTAAAATGAATGAACATAATATTTACATCAATTGATGCAGTGGCCTCGGCTGCTGCACTGGCTTTTCTTTCTTCTTCTTCTTGCGTGAGCTCTTTAATGCTATCTTCAAGTGCATTTGGCCAGAAATCTCCATCGAAGTACGGCAACTCCTTTGCACTTTTCAGTCTGTCATCATTGGCTTGTTTGAGAATATCCTGAGTAGATGAAAAGTTTCTACATTATTATCACTTTCCACCATACAACATCATCTTTGCTCTTACAGTGGAATGCAGAAAGGTGCTAACTGTGGTATTATTAAACTGTTATCCGATTGGCTGAAATTCTAAATGGACAATATCTTCATGAATAAACTAATGTATTTCTTTCCAGTTCACGCATTCTTTCCTTTCTAGCTGAGAAATTCTTATAGGGAACATTGAAAATCAAAAGGTTTGCTTCTCTTTTGTTTTGGAGTTCTATGGTTGGCTCAAAGCACAAAAGAAACTATGCTTTAAACTAGAGTTTCACTGCTTTTTACTTACAAACTACGTTGTGTACTGGTCGATGTATTCTCAGCATGAAGATTTAAACATTCTGGTGTGGGAAATGTGAAATGCTACAGAACAATGGGAGTTTCCCTAGTTCTCACATGGACCAATACTTAATATTGCCAACAATGGCACAATAGCTACACTAGTAAACAAGTGGAAAATAAACTTAATGGTTAAGGTTAAAAGATATCTATACTGCAACTACTTACCTTATACTCGACAATAACACCATCTTGGAGGGATTTGTCCAACATTTTCTTGTACCAGTCAACAAGACGCTTGTGTTTGGGAATTTTCTGTTCCACAGGGTGGCAATGGAAGATATAGTCATCCCCCTCGCTAGGTGGACATGCCCAGATGTGTGACAGTTGGTACCTAAACACAAGATGAGGCAACTTACTCATGAGATTGTATGGTTTGATATTAATGATATTCTAATCTCAATATTTTAAAATTCAAGTCAAGTAAGTTAGCTGTTATGATTCTGTAACCCACCAGCTTGTTTCCATATGGTATTGCACAATTATCAAAAATACAGTTACCATCTGCAACTGGTAAAAGACAGGCTAGTTGCAAAATGATTACAAGCACTGTCTTCACTGTTACATGTAGTTTTCCAGATGTTCAGTAAAGTCTAATATGAAGTTTTAACAAACATTAACCCTTTGACTACTGAACGTTTTGGGACCCAGTTCCCTGTTGTTCCTGGAGCATAATCACAGCACGATGTTTTGTTTCAACTCAAAATCAAAACATGTATGCGCAGTAGAATTTTGGTGTGCTTGAGGCAGTGAGAAAATCACAAATCAAAAGCTTAAAAGTTATTTTATTAGATTTTCAATTTTTCATTACAAAATAAATTAAAAGAGCTCAAAATTATTTCTGTACAAAACAGGTTTATCATATATTTTAAAATTTTTGCTTGTTCCCTCGAACCCACTCGCCAAGTTTTAAGTTAATTTGTTGACAAACGATTCTAAAAAATTCCGATGTTTAACTATGGTAAAACAACAAAATATTTAAAAAGATAAGTGTTTTAATGACATCTAAAAATGATAGAATAGAGATTTTGAATCGCTCGCGTAAACCGACTGTTATACTCAAAACATCCAGATCAGCAGATGCTATGGATCAATTTCGCACTGTTTCCACGTATTCAAAGCAAATTTTCACTGATTACCTTTTTGGAGTTTCTTATCAATGTTATTACAGTGAATAAAATGGCTTTCACGACCCTTGATGTAAATTCCCGAGTTTCATATGCTGCAAACGAATTCTGACAGGACTAAAAATAGCCAAGCGCTTTCATGCATAAATTCTTTCGCAAGCGCGAGTCGAAAATCCAAATATTTGACCTTGCTTTCCTTTTTTTGCTTTTTCGGTAGACACTTTCAATAATTTGCAAACATTTTATGTCTCGATTGTCTAAGAGAATATTCGTTGATAAGTAATTGGTGACCGCAGTTAAAACACAAATATGCAGAAAAACTCTTGAATCGAAATGTCACACCATTTCAAAAGAAGTTCCGACTTGTTTACTCGATCGTTTTAGTCTCGCTGATCAGTTTGTTTGCACAATAACCAAATCTACGAAATCATTGTCAAATTAACTTTGAAAGAAAAATAATACCAAAGGATTTTTTGAAACAGGAACTTGAATTATCGTGGTAAAGACATCGAAAAGCAAGGCCTTGAAGGTCAAGTCCGCACACGCTTTTTACATTCATGTTGTTCATTTTCGTCCGCTTCGTCCTCGCTTTTTTTTTCTTCTTCCTAATCGATTGAATTATCGGCTAAAACATCTATATGTAATTCCCTGGCATCATCATCGAAAATTTCATCGTTTTCCCCATTGTTTTTGCCAAAATTTAACTGAAACTCGTCTAAAGTAGTTTCTTCACGCGCCACTGCCATGACATTCAACATCTACAAGTGATGTTGAAATTTCAACTTACGTTATCTCCCTCGTGTTAGTAAAATTATATGTGCAGAAGGTGTAGTTTGATTGGCTGTTTATTGTTTAAATAAGGAAAAACAATAGAAACAAATTCTACACTGTGTAGGGGAGGGAAGAGGCCAAAGATTGGAGCTGTCTCCGGCCGGCCGGTTGAGGCAGTTTCAGGAAAAACAGAACATTGCGTCCCGGACGGTTGAGGCTGTTTCAGAAGCCAAAGGGTTAACTGGCTAAATTAAGTTTCACCAATCATACACTTACCCCAGGGATGCAACATGTTCTAGATATCCAATTAGAATTTCATGGTAAACACTAGTACGCAAATGTCGAGGTTGAAAGAAGTGTACACTGTCCAAATAGGAAATGTACACTCTTCGAGTGTTGGGTGATGGGCAGTCAGATCCATACTCTTGTACATGCATGCCAAAAAAACAAACATCAGCTCCATCAATCTCTTCGAAAGCAAACAATGCCTTGGCTCTGTATGGAAATGCATCTGGAAAGGCACCTGTTTCCTCATACCTGTCAAAATCAAACAAATCCTTGACTGTAACAATAGCTTTGATCATCCTCTGACATACTGTAATTAACCAAAGGAAAGTGAAAGAGAAACCAAGGGAAAAAACTGACCCCCGGGCGCAAATCTATCAATGAAGGGAAGTGCTACCAAGGCAACTACAGTAACAGATTGGGACCATGCATTTGTCCAACAATAACTTTATTTAGAAAATCAAATTTCCAAATATTCAAGGGCTTTTGATTTTTTAAAAAAAACTATGTATACTCTTTTAAATTTTTTAAAATTTATATCAAAATAGTTTCTAAGATAAATTAAATCAAATATATTGTTGTTGCCAGAAAAACGATTAACACACAAAGGCCACAATTACATCTTCAATACAATTGAATAAACAGTTGTCACAAGTAAATCACTCTTAAAAGCAGGAAATAAGTCTTATAATCTATACAAAGTGAAATACAATAATGAAAAAGGTTGTAGAGTTTTCTACGTATCCAATAAAATCTATAAACAGCTGAGCTTTTGTGTTTCTGAATGTATAACATTAAAAGCAATTCATTTTTACAAACCTAGATTTCATTCCAGGCTTGACCTCAACCTGCTTGTCGACACTCGACACAACACGGATGTGAACATAGCCAGCATCTTGGCCTTGCCTCTTTAGGAAGTTATTTACACGTTTCTCTATGAAGTCACCAAGTTTTGTTTGTTGTAACTCTGAATGAAAACAGCAAAAAATCCATGTAAAATACAATCAACTTCCTTTATTGTAAATTATTGTCTAAGTACATCAAACTTGTTCTTAAGTTCTTGTAACTAGAACCCATTTTTTCATATCACTTGTTTGGGAAAAATTAAATTTTCATCTAGATTTGCTGAGCTTGATCAATTTCCAATTTTTTTATTGTAAACCAAACCTATTATTTTGTATGAGTTTTGTAAGGAGAAGTTAGATTTTGATAAACAGGCCAGGGCTGTATGGTTAAAAGGAAGTGAATAAGCCATATGCAATTAATTTGTGATGCTATCAATTCTTGTCTGACAACGACACAGTGGCTGAATGGTTAGAGATTTCAACTTGTAAACCTAGAGTCACGAGTTTCAGCCCTGATAAGATCACTGTGTTGTGTCCTTGTGCCTAACTTGTTCCAGTTGCCTCAGCTGTATAAACAGGTACCACTTTTGATTGAAGCAAACCTGCGATAGATAAGCTTTCTTATCAGCTGGGGAGTCAGACTCTCATCCACTTAGCACTACAGAAGGAGACAAGCCCAAGCCAAAGAGCAACTTAGGCTCGAGAAAGGATCAACCTTTGTGACTGCAATAATTATTGTGTGTGAAACTAACCATCACTGTTTGGCAAAAGTAACAACATTTGTTTACTCACTCCTTGCAGTATACTTGTTTTCTTTTTTCTTCATATGCCTTTTTTCCAGACAGTTAGCACACTGAAATCTGTATTTATAATCCAAACACAAGTTATAATATTGATAAAATCTGTTAAATATCTATGTTAAGTACTGAAAATTGGCTGCAACCATACTTTAGTTTTTTTTATTTATCACATTATTTATACTTTTGTCATTATAGCAACATAACTGTGTTCATTACTAAAAGTAGATCACTAAATTCACCTACAAATGCCCTTTAATCTATAGATTCATATCCAAGGCACACCTTATTTATGGCAGAGGTATATAACTTCCCTATTCCAACAAACATATTTACTTTTCAAACTTTGAAAAGATTTCCAGAACATGAAAAGAATCGCTAAAAGATTACAACAGTTGAAAGCTACAAAGAATATTAATTAAGTAATATAATATAAAAAAAAATGTTGCAGTGAAGAAAGACAGGATACAGGGTGGAAAGGTTAACATCCTTCTTAGCAAATGAATGTATGGCAAGTCCTTTTGAACAAACTGACATTGGAGATTGGAAGGAGGGGGAGGGGAGGGTTGTGGGCACATATAGAAGCGCATTAAGTGTTAAATTCAAAACTATTCTAACGTGGATGCAAACTGCAAATGATGAAAAATTAATTGGGGGGGGGGCAGCAACCCATCCCACCCCCCACTTTCAACAGAGCTGTACGGTACCCTATAGTTTTAAGCTTGAAGAGAACTACTCACCCAGACGTGTAGGCTATATCATGATGTAATACACAAATCTGATGCAATCTCCTACCGCAGTCCAAACACTCAACAAACCTGCCAAGATTAACAAGAAAAGAATGAACATAAGCAAGCCATGCAGAATAGCCAAAACTTGAAACAAATTTTAAACCATCCAACAACAGCAGCTTGTCAAAACTTTCAAAACACTCTGACACACTAAAATTATACATAAATGACAAATGATGGACACTAGCAGCAAAGAAAATTCTAGCTGACAGTTGGCAGAAGAATAGGAAAGTTAGTCATAGTATTAAAAAACTTTTTGAAGTTAAAAATTTAGTTCCTTGTTAATGTTTTTATCTAAACATTTCTAGCCCCAAACACACTAAATGGTTTGTTGTCAAAATTTGGCCAAAAATGGCCGATGCTTTTCACGTTACCAAAAGTTAAACAAGGAGTTTCTATGTTTGTTTTATCTGGACAACTTCAATGTCCTTAATGAAATACTCCTGAACTTACTACTGACAGTACTTTTCAATTTCCTTATCAAAAATGTCTTGTACATATGAGTTGAGTAAGGAGAAGCTACATGTTGATCAAGTTTGGGTTACACTGTCAGCTCATAGCATGAAAGGATGATCAACTAGCTTTAGCAACATCTTTGTTGGTGCACATACTTATTTAAGTTTTATAAAAAGAAGTATTTGATTAGTGACTTTGGACCGATCTCAAGACTTTAAACTTGTAAATATTTTTAGTTTTTGAACTGAAGAAGGCCAAACAATGAAAATGATTTTTGTAATAAATCTACTGGACCTTCAAGAAATTGCCTTCCTCTTCTTCAACCTATATGTAGCTCTATGTTTTTGTTTACTGCTAATATTTCACTACTTATAATCACTACCTTGTGCTCCTCTTATCTATTTATTTGTATTTAGTATAATTAGTGCTTTGTTTTCATTCTAATTATAATTTCATAGCTAAAATTTCTAATCTCACCTTGAAAATAATGTTGAAAGGAAATTGAAATGTTAAGCATTTCAAAAATGAACAATTTTTGACTACATACTAATAACACAAAACCATTTCCAAAAATACTCACGGTTCCATGTCTAAATGGTCATTCTTCTGCTTGCAGAACTGATCCTTTGGTATTGAGCTACAGTGGAAAAAGAACAAACACTAATAATTTTAACACCGTCTATCTTTACTAAATGCTAATAGAAAAACACAAATATCAGAAACCAAGACGATGAGTACCTTTGCCCTAAAGTCGGGTCCTCCCCAATATTGACATCATCTCCCTGTATCTCGCTGAAGCACTTTTCACAATAATGATACCTAATTAAAACATAAATATGGTTTACTATCATGCATTGTTCTTCTTAACTGGGCAGGACACACATACAAACTAATCAGACTAAGAAAAAATCACAACTACTCTCACAATAAAATTGACTGATAATACACATCTGATCCAAATCAAAAATCAAAGCCATCTCTTGACCTTTGATTTTTTTGTTTAAACATAACCTTCAAAGGAAGTAAATGATGTACAATTAAAAGTCTCACTTACCTGTTCTGGTATGTCCAGTATGTTGCATCTCTAGGAATTGTACACAAATGTTTGCCATAACAGCAAAGCACTTGAGGATGAAATATATACTGAAAATAAGAATTGATGTAATTTAGTTCATAACAATTTGAGTAAGAAAACATTCATGTAATTAATTCAGTAAACCTTTTCTTACCTTTCTTCCACAACAAAATCCAAGCTTTATCATTACTGGATCAATTTCTTGTTCAAATACTTCTGACAGCTGCCGAAGAAAGAAACACAAAAAATTAGAGTGACAAAACACAAGGAAAAGACTGTTGTTTCTATAATTGTATGATGATAAAGTTTAAGTGACAGCAGTAGTGCCAGACTGTTGAACACTTAAAAAGATTTTGCATCAACAGCTGAAAAAGAGCAGTGCTTATTTCATTCAATATAGTCCCTGTTACTTCAAGAGAGGTGTATCTATCACTTCTTTTTCAAAAATAGTTCAACAACTTATCAATCTTTTTTGGTTGCCTTTTTTCAAACATAAAACACCACTCACCTTTGTACAGTATTTATAGACCCTTGATGTTTTCCTGTTATACATCCATGCATTATCAAACATTTGCCACATATCATCGCAGAACTACAAAATGAGAAATACACGTTTTTATTGGAGAAAAGAATTTAACTTCGTGAATAATTATATTTAACTCTAGAAGAAAATGGACAAAAGACTATTGTCTGGAATAGAAAACTTAACAGTTTCATAAAACATTGCAAAAACTTAAGCACATCAACAAAA
>JAOBAT010143162.1:0-11379 GCA_026413305.1 Hydrozoanthus tunicans
AACTCACTCGCTCGCAAAGCCTCGCTCGTTCGTTTTGTGAAAACAAACGCGTGCGTAAATACCGTACGCCAGCACTTACCATGAAGAAATCTATATTTACTTCGCAGCCATGCGGCTGAGTTGACTTTTGCCTTATGGTTGAGGGTCTAAGGTCGTGTCCAATTATTGCTAAGCTTTTCTTATAGGGTCAAACACTTAAAATCCCAAATTACATTTTCTCTAGTGGTAGCAAGGCTGTCTCCCGTGTTTCGTGTTTGAAATCATGAAAGACGTCATCAGTTGCTATCATTTTATAAAAGCTTTAGAACACTCGAAAAAATTTTATTTATTACTCGCTTTCAGCTCGTAATCCAAACCTTTGTCGTGATCTCCCATTATTACCTATAGACTAGACTTTATAATGTATGCGCTCTGAGAGGTTTAAAGTGAAAACTTTACTTATGAACATGGCATGAATGAAAGTATCGTATCTAAAACATATCTCAATTTTAAACAAAAGATATCAATAGAACCTGTGCGTCACTATACCCCAGAACGTTTATGTCCCTACATAAGAGTTCTATCACTAGCCACAAGGAAATGACTAAGGATTCCCTCCGCGACCGCGCTAGATCTTGTAATCTCGAAAAACATGGCCGACAGTTCCTGCAAAACTTAAACTTGCTTACAAAAACACACAAAGCGAACCTGCAAACTTCAAGTTTGACGTTTAAAGTGTTGTTAGTGCAAGGAAGAGTTTCACCAACTTTGGTTTTCTCGGAGTCTTGTTCAACGTGTTCGCAGGGCGCCTACTTTCCCGCCGTTTGTGAGCGGGCCGGTCACAAACGGCGGGAAAGGCACCCTGGCCTCGTTTTGCGATGTTAGGTCCATAAGGCATTGCGGCAAATTGTAAAGCCACCATCTTTAAATCGGGATATGGTCGATTGCATGGCACTGTCTTACCAATAGGTGTTTGAAAATTAGCATATGATTGTAAAAAAAAAAGGTTATGCGCATTCACAAAAAGAATTTTAGATTTATTTCAAAAAATTAACTGCATAAGCGGCAGCATTATTGCCATAGAGCGAAAAAGTGCAGATTGTAAGGCGGCAGCATTTATATAGAGCCGCGTGCGTAAGTGTCGAACTGCGCAGGCCAAAAAAATCTCGATTGATCCAGCGAAAAGTAAGGTAATGTAACAATAAAAAAAATACGTCAATCACAAGTCTAAAATTTCTTGGGACGTCATGGCTTTCATCCATGTGACCTCGAGAGCGGCGAGTTTTGTGTAACTAGTAAAAAAACAGTTCTTGGTAGTCGGTAAACAGTCAAATTCAATGGTGCTTTCTTACTTGTGAAAATTGATTTTTTGTAATTAATCAACTTGACTTAAGATAAAAAAAATATAGTGACCAAAAATCACTAATAGTGTTTCTATTTAAGAAACAGAACGGATAGTTTTTATTAACAGGATAACTGAACAAAGAAAAACTTGGGAGACATTTTTTTTAACGTTAACAGCTGTTTGCCGATTCATGTACTTTGTTAATATATCAGACATAAGTTGCATGGTTCCAAAATTTCTGCGTCTCTCGCGGGGTTAACATTTACATCTAGAAAAAAACAGCCGGTAATTTGGCAGTTAATTTAACTTAGTAAAAGGTTGCAGAGTTTCTGCGTCCCTCGAGAGTTTTTTTTTTACTGTTATAACATTTAAAAATTGAGCGGTACCTTTACAAAACTATTTAACATAAATTTAACCAGTTAAAAGCGATTGCTGCCTAATGTTGCTATTTTGTTGATGCAGAAGAGCGGGGAAAACTCAGTTTTTAAGATAAACTAATTATACATTTAACAATCGCACTCGCTTTTAATCGTGTTATCTTATGTTCATATACCATGCTGCTAAAGGACAAGTTTAACAGAACTAATTAAGTAAACAATTGCAGAGTTTCTGCGTCTTCCTATGCCGGCCCAGGGCTAAAAAATACGTTTTTGCCAAATTCATTTTGAGCATCGGTAGGAGAAGTTGATATGTGGTTTTCGGTAAAAACTGCAAAGTTTAAATGAAGCTGCCATAGCCTTGGAAATAAACACAAAAAATATACTGAAAAATCATACTTTGGAAAAACTCTTTTTATTTGGACGCTTTAGCAAGAACACTGATACTTAATAAAGGCTGCGAAGAAAACTCAACTCAGGAATTATTTGGGCAGAATATTTTTGGTGAGTATAAACAAAGGGATTTTATATTAGATCATTATATAGTTTGCTCTGATGCAACTCTTATTGTGAAGACTGTTAATTTCATGCATGGCAATAATTTCCTTTCATTTTTTCTCATACCTTTTGGGAAACCAGCCATAAACAGTTTCAGGTACTTTAGCCTGTGTAGCGGCTGTTCTTTTAAGGGGAGATTCATCGAGCCGCCATGTTGAACGCGGGAGCCAAGACTTGAACGCCCGAACGAAAAAAGCCTCTTCTTTTGCTCGCGCTTTCAACATGGCGGCTCCCTCAATTGCCGCTGGGTCTCTCTCCAGTAAATAAAACAGTTAGATTAAGAATTCGGCACTGATGTTTCAAAGTTGCACCCAGAAACAGAAAGACGAACACTTTTATTCCTCGTGCGGGCAAAGTTATTTATGCAATGTTGTAACGTTAGAACCGCGAAAGTATTTTCAGATATAGTTTGCGAATATTCAGCTAGCTCCGATTACTTGCCAAACAACTATTGGCCGCATGGTGACGAAGGTGAGAACCACAAACACCTCTATGCAAACAGAGTAAACAAACTAGAAACTGGAAATAGAAAACTTTTTTTCTCGAGTTCGATTTTCAGCAAAAATTCGTGATTTCAAGAAGCTTATTTTACTGATCATACAACTAAAATTTGGAATAGTGTTAGGAAAATACCACAAGTCCAAAACCGTGTATCAGTTTTTCTTTAAAACGTTTGCTTCTTGAATTAGAAGGGTTTATTTCAAAAAATTTGCGAATTTTCGAAAGGCAAACTTCAAAAAAATCATAACTAATCAACAAAGCAATTAAAAAGAAAACTGAGACACGGTTTTTGACCTCACCGTGTGGTAAACAAATTGCAACAAAAAAAAACAGCGGTATTTGTCTTAACTCACGGGAGAATAAACACTCCGGGAGAAACGTGTAGTTTTCGAAAAAAGCGGTTCTTACTTGTTTTTGAGTAAAAAACTGTAAACAAAAATTGCAGAGACCAAAACTTTGTTCTTTAACCCTGCAGAATATGTATAATGTTTTGCTCAAAGCGCGGATTGAGTTTCTTTACGGCCGCAACAGCACTCAAAAGTCTCCTGCGTATCCTTAATAAAGCTCCCTTATGAAATATCTTAAATTCGAAAGTTGGAGACAATAGCAGTTTCTAAGGAAGTTTTAATAAAGCTCCCTTATTACATATCTCAAATTTGAAAGTCGTGACATAAGCAGTTTCTAAGGAAGTTTTAATAAAGCTCCTTTATGACACGACGCAGGCTACATCTGGTGCAATCAATTCGCACTTGCAGCGCGTTAAAACAAAATTGCTCAAATAGAGAACAAATCAAACAGTTCCAAAATATTCTAACAATTAAAGCTCTCCCATTCACATACATCTGCTTGCATGCTCTCCTGAAGCTATAAATTTAAGACTTTCAGATTCGACGAGTATAAGTTTTCTCCTACTCCTCATACTGCGCATGTCAGAAGTTGCGAAGAAATGGCGCCATCTCGTTCTTTTGCCAAAATCTCGTAGTCAGCGCGCCAAGTTTTTTCGCAAATTTTGTTGTAAACAAGACGACGACCATTAATGGCAACACAACGGTATGGTGGATTCCTTCGCAACTTCTAGCAAACGCAGTATGACGAAAGGGGAAAAAAAACTCGTTGTCATGCTTGTACTCTTGTAATCTTAGTCTTAAATTTATAGCTTCAGGAGAGATTGCAAGCAGTCTTCATTGGCTGCCTATCCAAGCCCGAATCAAATTCAAACTTCCAACCACGGTTTTCAAATGCATCCATGGAAATGACCCTAACTACCTATCCGAACTAATCTGCCGAAGAAATACAAAACGCCCTGGCCTCATATCTCAAGCTCTTTTACAACTCGAGGTTCCAAGGACTTTATCTAGAGCGACACGAAGTGCTGCCGATGGCGCATTTTCCATCGCTGCGCCTAAACTTTGGAACGAACTACCTGCTTACATTCAAACACTACCTGCCTGGCCAATTTTAAAACAAAGGCAAGCTTAAAACATTTTTATTCAAAGAAGCTTTTGCCTTAGTTTAAAAAACCTCCCCTTTTTTAATTTCATTCTTAAAATGAAAACAGTGTTTTTGAATATTCTTAGGTACAAGCACTTTAAATACTTAATTATTATTATTATCATTATTATTATTATTATTATTATTATTATTATTATTATTATTATTATTATTATTATTACTCGTTGTCGAATCTAAAAGTCTCTGTCAACTATGGATAACGCTCGCCACTCGGCACAAGTTAAGCACGACGTAAACTTCTTGAAACACGGGTCAGCGTGTCTCGCTATCCTACTTTGGCGCGGTTTTGTTTCAAATGCCGTGCTGAAGTCGGTTTTCTAAGTTTGGGAGAACTCAGCACGACTATAACAAGGCGTTTGAATCGGGCTTAATTACTGCTCTAAGTGTTTTGCCTTTGAAAAGATGAGACTCTAATGACGCAATGCTTGATAAAATCAGTATAATAATGTTTACGGCCTGCTTTAAGTCCACAATTTATGACGTAATCACAAACCCAGCCATGCATAAGTCTGAAACTTTATTTGTGTAACGCTCTTAATATTGTCGTTCGTAATTTCTGTTTGTTCAGCTGACTTAACAACATTTGCTTGCAACAGACATCGTAATAGCTGTTCGCTGATCTCGTCCGCTTTGAACGAATTGAAGTATACAAACTTCTCATACAAACCCAAGTGCGAGACGTTTTGTTGACGAGGTAAGTGCTTTGAAAAGCTCGACGTTAATAAGCATTTAATCAAATCAGAATACTTTCCACGAAGGACTTCAGTTCAAAACGCCAGTATCTTTTCTAATGTGAAAAACTTAAAATTTCTACCGTAGATGAGTTAACCTCAGGTTATTTCAAGACTTTTAGTTGTTAATTGTTGTAAGCACCTTGTTTTCGGACTTCGTTTGTTCTCAAGAGTTTGCCACAGAATCTATTTTGAGTCTGGTCATCCGTCACTTTACTAAACCTGTTGGAGCTTTGACTTCCGAATAATTGATTAGCACCAGATTTGAATTCTTAACAAAGGACACCATGACAACAACAGTTGTCCCCAGGGTAAAAACAAAGTACGAAAATCAAGCAGCCAATTTGAAATGGCATGAATTTTTATCAGCACTGGCATGATTTTGCCATTAAAACTTTCAGAAAGACTATTATTATAGAATCAGTTTTTTAGGAAACTGTTTTGTGCTACCGTAGTAATTAAAAGGCGACAATAAACGCCTTTATTTGACATCACGAACCCACTTATACGGCACATATATCCAAAGGACTTGTATATAAAAGAGCCAGTAATATAAAATACAGATAGAAGTAGATAGAAAATATATTATACATTGACACATCATACGTAGATAGAAAATACTTTACAAGAGAAGAATACTCGATGGCACAACTGAACGCGCTACACCCTACGTGCGGCCATAAAAAAGAGCAGCGTTTCTATAATAAAAAATTAGCTTTAACTGAGAAACTGCTGGTAAATATTTTAGATGTAAGTTACGGCACCGAGGAAATCTTACAATAATACCGACGTTTCGATCTTCAATCTTTTGTCGAATTTAAGGATTGTACGTTAGCATCTTCTGATTTTTCCACGATGTGTAACTAAAAATATTTACTTAACTGTTGCTATAGAAACACCCACGCGTGCGCAGTGTCTCATCTTTATCACGTGACTTAAAATAGAAATACTTCCGTGATAAAGAACTTTTTAACGTGTAACAAACCTTTGCTCTAGCTGTTATCAATATATTAAATTTCGCTTAATCTATTTACTGTCTCTTTGATTAAAGTCCCTATCAGGCTTAATTTTTTACTCTAAAACTGTTGTAATCTCTGAACTCAAAATTCAAACAATCAAAAAAATTTCCATGTCTAAGTATGCTTTTCCATCAAAAGAACAAAAACGGAATGTAAATTTTGACCGAGAACGCCGGGGACTGGTAACTTCTTACGTAGCAGTAGTGAGATGTGTGGATTTTGTTTAAAAAAATTCATTTCTGTTAAAAAATGTCATAAAATTTATATGTCAAACAATTTCAAGGGAACTGATTCATCGATCACAGTTTTAACAATCTGACTGTTGTAGTCAGAATCCAGTGTTTTGAGATAAAAAAGATTGTCTCTGCTTCATGCCTCCTGTTACGTCGTCGTTGCACGCTTCAAGTCTAAAAAATGTAACAGGAACGGCGAGAAAAGGTTTTGTTTTTGAAAATTACTATTTATTAAAGGGTTCTACTTTTCATCTGGAACTTAAATTAATGAGCTTAATAGGGACTTTAATCATTTATCTTTTTACTGATACAGAAGATAAACGTCCCTGTCCACGGAGATTCGGTTACGTAATCTACAATAATTGCCTAGCACTCGGTTAAGGGGAACCCGCACTCCAAAATTATTTAATTATAAAATTTATTTGTTTTCTTAAAAAAAACACCAGTTTGGTGTTCCAAAAGTTTACTTTCTAAAACAATTCAATAATTAATATTCTGCAAAACGGAGTAAAGAAAGCACAAGTCAATCCAATGGAGGCCGCCATCTTGCTCTGACTTCTGACGTCACAATGTCAACTGAATTGTGGAATCAGCTCTACTTCCTTCTTCGGACAGTTTTATGGCTTACATTTATTGTAAAAAAATTCAGGAGAATAAAAAGAGCTTTCCTTTTTATGTCTTCAAAAACAAACTGCAGTTTCATGTTGTGATATCAGACGTCAGAATAACATAACGGCCTCCACGGGATATGCTAGTTCCACGGTTGCAAGGTTTTTATTGACAAAGTGAAGACTTACATTCATTACGATTCCAATGGCCTGCTTATAGTCAAAACTAATCAAGGGCAGGCAACTGGGTTATAATTTAGTTTATAAGAGTTTAATCAGTGTCATGAAAGAAAGCTAAATGAAGAAAACAAAAATAGTGACAAAGGAAATCTGAAGAAAAGAAAGCAGATAATGGCAAGTGCCTTCTTTACTCATTTTTGCAGAATATTTTTAAATCAATCGTTTTCGAAAGTATATTTTAGGACCCAAACTGATATTTTAAACATGTAAGAAAATAATTTTCGATGGCCAGCAGATTCCCTTTACAAGGTAAAAAGTGTTTTTTTTAATTAGGGGAAGCACTGAAGATGTCCTTGGAGAAAGATAAAGTTGAACATACCAAACAAGCCGTTAACTTCCAAGAGTTTGCAATCGACACAACTCTTCATGGAATCAAGGGAGTTGTATCACCTCGAATAAGATACTTCAAGTTCGTATGGGTTCTGTGCCTTCTAGGTTCCTTTTCATTTTACATCTACCTTGTGCAGAGATCCGTAAGGCGTTACTATTCATATCCCTATTCAACAGCTTACAGAGATGTGTATGTCAACTCTCTAGACTTTCCTGCAGTTACTATTTGCAGCCCGATTTTGGTTGAAGCAAGAAAAATGACTTTAAAAGATGACAATCCTGATTTTAAGAGGCTAGGCCTTGATATACCGGCATGCAACGGGACTAGGAATGTACGAGGTGCGATCCCTTGTGGAGGCTACTGGAATTGGTTGACTCATCAGAAAATTTTGGAGCTTGATACAAACACGACCAATTACCTAGATACACTCTACAACGCCACGGAATTCATTGAGGCATTCGCTTTAAATTTCGAAGCGGAACAAACTTACTGCTTGTGGAAGAATGAAAAATGCAACAACAAAACGTTTCTTTTTAAATCGTGGTCTGATCGAGGAGTCTGCTACACTTTTAACTCAGGGAAAGGTAATAGGTCAATCTACAAGGCCGAGGAGCCTGGCAGGAGTGGTTCTCTTATTCTGGCGTTTGATATCAGTGGACTTATACCTTACCCGCCGTGGAATGAGAAAGGCATCAAAGTGGTGTTACATCGGCCCGGGGAGCATTTTGATGTCAACCAGGAGGCCGGGTTTTACATTACCCCTGGGGCGTGGTCACAGGTCCTTGTACATGCTAATAGGGTATGGATACTTTGCTTGTGCCTTTTTTATTTTGATTGTGCTCGTGACAGTTTTTTTAGGAGCAAGACGAGACATCATGATCGATTGGGTGTCATAGGTCCTGATGCTTGCTAAAAAGGTAAGCAATAAATGTAGTCTTTCTTCGTGCCGGCATTTGTTCAGGCAAACCGGGACATTTTTGCATGATCGAGGTAAGCTTGTTTAAAGCCTTCGACACAATTCTGTTTTCTTTGTTCATATTCGAGGGAGGATAAAAGATTTTCTTACCTGTAAATAGTGCAACATCTATATGCCGCTGTGTCACAGAAACTCGAGTTGTTATCGCTTTACGAAATAATAAAGAAAAATGAAAACAAAGGTCACCATTTCATAATAATGATAATAATAATAATAATAATAGTAATAATAATAATGACTAGGTTTTAATAGCGCTATATCCAATAATTGCCCTCTAGCGCTTTACAATATATACTAAGCCGGAAATCATATTTAAATCCTAAAACTAAACTAAAAGCAAATTTTAATTACAATACTAAGACCTATTTTAAATCCTAAAACTGAACTAATAGCAGAATAAAATTACATTATTGCCTTTTTAAAAAAGGTAAGTCTTTAAGCTACTTTTAAAAACCTCAAATGAGCTACTTTCTCTGATAGTAATTGGCACACTGTTCAATAATTTTGGAACCATAACAGAAAATAGTCTATCACCAAAGCTTACTTAGGTACAATAAAGAGTGATTTAGTCGAAGATTTTAAAGTCCCTATCAAGCTTAATTTTTAAGTTCCAGATGAAAAGTAGAACCCTTTACTAATAGAAATTTTCAAAAACAAAACCTTTTCTCGCGATTCCTGTTACATTTTCAGACTTGAAGCGTGCAATGATGACGTAGCAGGAGGCATGAAGCAGAGACAATCTTTTTTATCTCAAAACATTGGATTCTAGCTACAACAGTTAGACATTTGTTAAAATTTTGATCAATGTATTATTCCCTTGAAATTGTTTGACATAGAAATTTTATGACATTTTTTAACAGAAATGAAATTTTTTAAACAAAATCCACACATCTCACTACTGCTACGTAAGAAGTTACCAGTCCCCGGCCTGCTCGGTCAAAACTTACATTCCGTTTTTTCTTTTGATTAAAAAGCATACTAAGACGTGGAAATTTTCTTTGTATATTCGAATTTTGAGTTCACAGATGACAACAGTTTTAATCCAAAAATCAAAATAAAGAATTGAGCTTGATAGGGACTTTAAGTTGCGACTAGGACAACAGCGGCTGAGTAGTAATAAAAGAGCACAAGACAATAATGTGTAACTCAAAGTCATTGAAAAGCTGATTGTGTTGTTGCCGCAGATCATTAACCTGGAGCTGCCGTACACAACAAACTGCACGAAAAGGAAACTAAAGGAAGCAAGAATTTATACTCAGAGTGGATGCAGACTAGAGTGCCGCACTCAGTACACTGTAGATCAATGTGGGTGCAAGCTGCCCCTTACTAAAGGTCAGCGGTTGATCCATGGGATTAAGGACGGACCAGCTGATCTCGTGGGGGAGTGCGGGGGAGTGGAAGGATGATTTATCTGCAAAATTGTATTTTAGTCGAGCTTCAGAAAAACATTTTTTCCCTATTTCCATGCATTCTCTTAATAGATTTCGGAAAGCATTTTTTTTTGTCTGGGGTGGCCCTGAAATGTTTTACAAAATCTTCCACTCCCCCCCCAGAATCAACTAGTCTGTCATTTAATTAGGGAAGGGGTTTACGTTAGTTCGTGTTAGGCAACAGGCAGCCCAGGAACAAAATCAGGGAATACTTACAAAATACAGTATTGTTGTGCATGGAATCAATAGCGAAGTTTCAATAATATTTGGTTTATGTTAGAAGGCGGGGCCAGGGAGGGGGGGGGGCTCAGCGATTACCAGTGAACTTTATGAAAAAAACGTTTAAAGTATTGGAAACGGGACGAGGGAAGGGGAGGGGTTTCTAGTGGTTGTAAGTGAACGTTATGGAAAAACGCTTTGAAATATTGGAAACGGGGGGAGGGGATTTCAGTGATTGCAAATGGACGTTTAAGAAAAACGTTTTGAAAAACTGGAAACGCTGTCCATTAAATGAAAGAATCGAATCAGTACGCTTTGTAGTTGAATCAATGTAGTTATTGATAAGCCATGAATGAAGTTCAACTGACCTAACCTGACGATTCAGGTCAGGTCAGGTCAAGTCAGTGTCAGGGGTAGCAATTGTATTAAAGATTGTTTCTATTTTGTATACTGCTAAGGAAATTTAACTAGCTAGTTCTTAAAAACGTGTAAAGAGGCCGCCAAAACAACAATGGACGTTAAGGAAGCGTGTATTCTTAGCCTTAACTTGCTTTCAACCGATCAAAATTGCTGTTGTTGTACATTTAACTCGAAAACTTTGTTCAAACTTTTCTAGGCTCTCCTGAAGCCCCGATTTGTTCTTTCCGACAACATGCTTGTGCGTTAAAGTCAAACGGTAAGTAGACTTCCATAATATGCCATTCTTCGGTCGGTCTGTGATTAACAAACATTTATTCTAAAAGCGCGCGTTGGATGTGAGATGGCAAATGTAACGGGGTTATTGCGGGACGCCATTGAACTTAACCCAAGTTTAGGGAATCACTCGCGAGGCAGCGAGGCTTACAGGTACCTTTATTTTGTAGTGAGACGCTCTTGCTTCTTCAGAGATGTTACATGGTTAAGCATCAGAGCTAGACTGCTCAACTACTGCTCAACTCAAGGCTACTGCTAATACTACTACTGAATTAGAGTGTTTAGCTTACACTATATATATTTGTATGTCACTTGTCCAGGCTTGTTAAAGCTATAATTAACAAATTATCTAGGCCTGGCCAATACAATGTATTAGATGTCCTGCTGACATACACATGAGATGTAAGGTGAACAACTAATCTCATCTACCAGATTAAACCATAAGGGAACATCCGGACAACTATACAAGTGTGACACGAAAATCTATGGAACCTTCTAGCTTCTTCTTTTAACGCTTGTTTGCAAACAACGACGAGCGTGTCTGTTCCTTCTGTGTCTCACTGATTATCAGGCTTGTCCAAAATGCAGTTCGTCTAACTTTGAACAGGGCCATAGCAAGCCTTTTAA
>JAOBAT010143184.1:0-12223 GCA_026413305.1 Hydrozoanthus tunicans
CCTTTTTTTTAATTATTTTTCGGTTTTGTAAATTCCACCCAATCCCCCCCCCCCCCCCTCCCCCCTGTATCCGCCCCTGAGAATTAAATAACATTAGCATTAGCATGAATATAGTACTACGATTTAGTTCTTCAACAGTTGTCTTTCAGTCTAAAATTGGTTCAACAAATGAACAAAAATCTTTAGATGTTGTCCAAAGCCGCTCTTATTTTTTTAGCCATCAAGGAAAGAGAGCGATCCTGCGGCAAGGTCACATCCCCCAAGCGTTTTATTTCGTTCTCTCGGGGTCAGGTGAGTGCGTTGCTTCTCTGCACCTTTCTGCGTGTCGGTGGCGAAATAGCCGTGTTGTTAGCGTGCTTGACTTGTAATCCTAGGGTCGCGAGTTCGATTGGGTCAGACCACTGTGTTGTGTCCTTGAGCAAGACACTTAACCAGGCTTGTTCCAGTCGACTCAGCTGTATAAATGAGTACCAACTTCTGCTGGGAGCGACTCTGCGACGGATTGGTGTCCTGTCCAGGGGGAGTCAAAACTCTCATCCGCTTAACACTACGGAAACCGGAGACAAGCGTAGCCGGCCTGATGGGCCATTAGGAAGTTTAAAATAAAAGGACGGCAACATCGACGACGACGGTTCAAAAAACGCACTTCCTCCTTGCCCTTTTTAACCACGTATGGCTAGTTTGCTTTCTTTTTGGCTGAGTAACGGCTTTTGAATAGAAAAGGATGAAAGTTTTTTTTTTTCAAAAAGAGAACAAGATTAACAAAGTTTTCCGTAGGTCGTTCTAGTAGTCGTAAAAACTTAAAAACTAAGCTTTTCACGTTGTATTTTTCAAGTCGACGGCGTGCAGGTGGCGCGCACGGTGCATTCCAACGTGCAGCTATTGTATTCACTATTGTTCTCTGCCGTCGTCGTCGGCGTTTGCGTACTCATATCTTAACCTCTCTAATATTATTCGGCTCGAGAAAGGGTTAAACTTTAACCTTTCTACATGGAAGCATACTTTGTTAATAGAGTGTACAGACAGTTTGTCACTTTCATTATAAAGATAAAAACTTAACAAAAATACGCACCTGAAAAGTCATGGATTCAACTGCCGCCGGGTTAGCCTATTTGGTAAGGCGCTAGTCTATCGTGCGGGAAGCCTGGGCTCGATTCGCGGTGCCGGACCTTCACTCAAAGTCTTTTAATAACTGAGGAGAAGGTGCTGGTTGTTGTTATAAAATTGTTTTTTTTTCGCAAAAATGCGTGTAGTGCAATAAGGAGAGTTGATTTAAAAATGGCAAATCATTGAAGAAGTATGATATATTGAGGCTGCGCGAGGTTACGAATTTTTTCTTCGAGTACTGAAAGTATGAGCGAAGCGAAGCTTTCAGAACGCGATGATATAATCCGTGTAATATTCTGTTTATTTTATAGCCATAGATTGATGATATTCCCACATAAAACATTTTCTTAAAACAACCGACCGCGCGCCTTGAACGGGAAGCTCTCTTGTAATTTGCTGATTATGTTAGTAGCCATGGCGACACCAATGTCCTCACACGGGGCAGATAAAAATAGTATCTACACTGCGTGCGACGAAGATGTAGTTTTTTAGTAAAAGGAATTCGAAAAATCTTGGTATATCATCAGTATCTGCATAATAAATACAGTTTTACTAACAGTTTTCTGTGTACTTTGAAAGCTGTCGTTACGGTTATGGAAGAAACAGAGAGTTTTGCGCGAACTGTGACGTTTCTTAGACGTGGTGACAGTTTCGGGGTAAGTTATAACTCCAAAAAACAAAACTGCTTCGCTGAGATTCTCCAGAAAAAAAATTTTGCACGAAGTACTTAAACGTATAATAAACGTTTTGGTTCTCTTGAACCATCTTGAGATGTTTTTAAAAAGATGATAATGATAATGATAATATTAATAATGATTAAGATAATAAAGGTAAAAGTAATAACAATAATAATAATAATAATAATAACAATAACAAAGGGTAATAGTAATTTGTTTGATAAGTAATGAGACGGTAACAGAAACAATGTATAACAAAGAATCTACAAAGATACTAACAGGTATTAATACCAGATACGGTAATGAGAATCTCGTTTGTTGGTAACTTCTCCTTCTTTTTATGAGGTTAACAGATGATCTGATCTTGTACAATTAACAACCTTCTGAATATAAGGCCACACTTACTCTCAATTCCTCGGTATGGCCGATACCTTTACGCATGCGCACAACTGTTTCACCTGAGCAACTACAAAGCAACTGAAATCAGAAGGTTATTTCTCGTACAATTGTTCTAGCCTCTCCATCCAATCGCTATGCATTCCCTTGAAAGTTAACTGTCGTTTTTTTTTCTCAAAGGAACTCGCAATTCTACACGATACAAGGCGTCAGTCATCTGTCATTTCAAGGGAGCCAATTGAACTTCTCCTTGTGTCACGTGAGGTGAGTATTCAGACAATGAAAGAGATGACTTCATATAAAAAGACTGCCGCGCGTATGAAAGTACTGGGTTCTAACTTCCTCATCGTATCTTCGTTTCAAGTTTTAAAATCACAAATATAAATCAAGTTTTTAAGTGGAGGAAAACAATCCATCGCCAAGCAATTGCAGTGGTCTTCTTTGACATCGAAACCGTCGTTTTCGCTTTCGTTTTTGTAAAAACAGACAAGCTACAGACAACTTTAGTTGCCATTTTTTACCTTTTTGTTCTGGCTGTTGGTGATTGTACAACAGTCATGAGTGATCATCTAACGCTATGTCGACTATAAATCATGGCAAATTTCGACCGAGGTACGTTTGGGAGAAATCGAGAGTAGATAGTACAAAAACGAACCCGGCATTAGCCTGTGCAAATACGTTAGCTGTGCTTTATTAATTTTCTTTTATAAGTGAAATAACCATTCTCCTATAAACGTGTTGTTGAAACTGTGTTTGTACAAGCTTAGTCAAACGTTCCTATTGACCAATCAGAGCTCACGATCACGTATAATTATCTAAATTATATTGATGTATTTTATTGAAACGAGCTATAAGTTCAAGAATTATTTTTTCATTCTATTATATAAAAGAAAGTTCGATTCGTTACGAGAATGATTAAGACTAAAATTCTATGTCCGACTTTTCTACGAATAAAACAATTCTTCGGGTATCATTGAAGACTTCAACTAAGGCAATCACAGCGCGCTTAAGTCATGCACTCCTTATCAACAACACAAGAAAACTTTCCGCGTAACTTGTACAAAGCTGTTTTTAATGGAACTGTTAGCAAAATATCTGTAAGCTATTTTTTGTAATGCTAATTATAAAGCACCGTTTTATTCCACTAGTTTATCTTAATCCAATTTAGATTTTCCTTCCGAGTACACTTGATTCACTTTCACAGTTTTTGAATTCGTAAGAATCTAGCAAGTAATTGCTGAAAGTAAAAGGATTTTATTGTTACGCAACTAGCGAAAACCGATTGCAACTTCAATTCTTTATTTCTTGTTTTACAGAACTCTATGAAACTTCGCTGATTCTTTTTAATCAGATGATCAGCTTATTCTTATTTTGTAAACTTGTTTGCGGTTTTCAAATTTCAAAATAGAGCGTGAACCAGCTGCACGGGAAAATTTTTAAGACGCCAAAAGGTTGTTTCGGGGAAATAAATTAAAACGCGAATATTTAGTATCGCTGTCAAGATTACTTAAAACCAAACAATACTTTGTTATACAGAGTAACTTCAATATATTGTTTAGAAAGTTCAACTGTAAAGCACATATGTACTGGCAATATGAATATGACAGAGAACTATCTAATGGCGTCGTTCTTTTGTCGTGTTATCGGGAAAACATATGTTCTTTTTATTATTGTATCGCTCTAATTGTTCAAAATTGTATTACACTTGATTTTGGTTTTTGACAAATCGTTCACGAAACTTCATATCCCAATTAAATTCACTGTCGGCAAGTATGAAGTAGTTAGACATTCGTATGGTACTCTACTCCTGTCGGGCGGTCAAGCAAAGGATTCCTGTATTTCACGATTGCAGTGAAGCCAATGATACACTCGATGAGGCCTGTTACAATGATAGCGACACCGAACACAGCGGCATCGGGGTTTCCGACAACAAATCGAAAGATTAACATCCACAAAGCTCCAATGAGTATTATCACAGAAGCTAGGACCATCACTTGAAATCCACGACGGCGCCAGAACGACGAAAACTCTCTGTTGGTGTTCACGTCAATGCCATCGATGAAGAGGCGATGTTTTCCCGCGCCACTTGTGAATGACAGAGTGTTATACACCAGAAAGAAGGCGTGGCCGTCTTGCTCCCAAGAATATTGTCCACCGGAGAAACATAGCGGGCTGCAAGGATTGTATTCCATACAATGTTGGATTTCCTGGCCGTTCACATACAGCGAGTACTTCTCGGAGAAACAGCCAGCCATATCTCTTACTAGTTGAATGGTAAACTGTTTGTATTCTTGGCCGACTGGTAATGTCTGCACCCACGTGTTGATCTTTTTACAGCAGTAAATTTCCTGCATGTTCATAAAAATGAAATTCCACGGAAAATGTATTGAATTTTAGGAGCCGAGTCTAGCTGACTTTGAACGTTTAATACAAAAAATTGATACAATGGTTTGGTTACCTGACATTGGTACTAAGAACTGCCAACTTTTTTAGATAACGCTTTTGATATAAGATTCTTATCATGCTAATTCCGCCAGTTTTCTCCACACTTGATTAAGACGGAGTTGTAATTTTCTCACTAAGTGATTTTGAACAGAAAGTGTCACCGACACTGAACGGCCATTAACACACACTGAATAAAATCAACATTTTCTTATTTTTTGAGCATTGAGTTTGACGCAAACGTAACGAAGTTTCCTAATGCTCCTCTGAAAATGTTAATTTATTTGATTTAGTTTAAGTTTTCTCTGACAATGCGTCATTTCTATTTTAAAATGCTGATATTTTACTAGAGAAAATTTTCGAATAACTATGCTGTAGTTATTGCACAGCCGGCAAAATTGAATTTCATCGGATTTTCTTCATCAATAATTTACTTATCGAGACAGCCTAATTCTGTCCTAAAACAAGGAAACAATCTTATGGTCGTTTTTATTTATGTGGTTTTGAAAACCCAAAGACGAAAGCATAATTCATTGGAGCAAATAAATTGCTTTGGGTTTCAACTTAGTTTGACTCAGGAAAAAAAATTACAGAGTGCAATTATTTGAAATGGAAATACCTCAATAATGAAAATTTAAAGAACGAGTCCTCAAATTTTAATTTTAAATACAGTTTAGCTGGCAAAACGTACACTAACCTGCTTTTTAGAAATCAGGTTTTCTTTTCTTTGGAAATTTAAACGTAGTGTTATTTAGAGTAGCATTAAAGAAACTTAACAAGTGCCAAGGGGGGACTTAGATTTTAGAGAGATTTAAGAATAAGTTAAAATTTGAAGTTAAAAGATGATAGAAAATCAAATCAAACCGTTCCCCAGGCCTAACCAAAGCTACACTTGCGCATGATCAGGGGGAACGAAGGAAAGTAAAAGTGCTTGTCCTCATTGTTAGGCCTGTTGTAGATTGCAACTTGAAATGTTTCTAACGAGGCAGAAAGTGAATTACGCTAATGGAAACACAGTGGCTGCCGTCTTTCAACGTAGTAACGAAAACGGCGGCCAAACTTTAGCACTTCGAATGTTGTGTTGAATTCTCTCAAACTGAAAGACTCCAGTTTCTCGCTGATGGCCCCCTTGTAGCTTTTAGTCAACAAAGGTAGTTTCTTTTTAGGTAAAACAAAAAACATTCATAATTAAAAGATGAATCCTCGATACCTTCCGCAAGTTTTCTTCTTTGCGGTTTTAGGCTTTACCTACGCAACTAACAAGCTACAGTATATAATATCTAACACGTGCATGTGGTAGTCTGTGACTAAAGATGCAGTCTTTTGCTTAACGAGTTTTGTTGTAAATGAAAACATCGCTCGTCATCATCTCATCGCTCAGTCCACGGAGATGCGTTTTTCTGCTGAAAAATTTAAGAGGTTCTTACTGATATTTGCATTAACTGTTGCGGTGAAGATCACGGAAATTATAAAGCGGATCAATGACAATGCAAATGACGAAGGCGATTACTATGGTCATGACGGGGACGTTAACAATAACGATGACGGCAATGTGGTCGGTTCCCCTGATAATGACGTCATTAACGGTGACAGGGATGATGACAATTAGAACAATGCCATGGTGCCGGCGGCATTAACGATGACGTCAACGATAACGGTGACAGGGACAATGACAATAACAACGACAATGACAGTGGTATTGGCGATAGCAAGGACAACTGTACTTGAACATTTATAAATATGGCTTTTAATGTTCACAAAAAAACTTTTCAAGACTTATTTTTACTTTATACAGGATTTTATTGACATCTTTATGTGTGAAGGAGGAATGAAGAATATCAACGATCCGGATCACCAGCAATTTACCAGGTGAATAGCGGGGACAGAAAATTTTCCTATGTAGATGTATTTAGGTGTTTTTTGTCTTTTTCGCAAAGACTCACTAATTGCCGCGAAGTTTTTGCGAGAAAAGCCTTAATCAGAGGTTTTGCCTAAGGACAGAGCATGCGCGGTTGATGAATTACTGCTGGACATGGTAATACTGTTTTGACAGAAATAACTCAAAAAGGACGGTCATGCATTGTGTGTGCGATTGACTAATCGGTAGTTACCTAGTCTCCTCTCAAAAATTGAACCGTAATACCACTCTACACACACATACACAAGGATATTTCGAATACTAAAAGTTTAAGAGTTCGGAGAGTAACTTACTTTTATGCAAACTTTTATATGAACAGTTGAAATTTGAAGATAATCTTAAAGATCGAAACTGTTTAGCTTCAAAAATATATTTACCAATTTTGCTGATAGTTACAAGTAGTTTAAGAGTTTTAGACTGACTTTTTGGGGGAGGGGGGAGATGGAACGTCGGGGTAAAGATAAAGGGAAATGTGGAAAGAAACACTTTAAGAAACTTTTGGCACTTTTCTACCCTTAACAAGCTACAAAAAACTTGCTCATTCTGTTTTTGCATCCACCCCCCGTTTTTTTTAAAAAGATTGCCTTGTTTTTCTCTGAAAGCCCAAATTGTCCATTTTGACCCCTAAGAATACGTCAAGCACCCCTATCATAGAAATAAAGGATGACACCCCCTCTCCCCTCCCCCGGCACTTTCGCATACCGATATTTGTTAAGCTTGCCGTTCTTCAACGATAAACAGTTAAATTGAATGCTCTTCCTGACAATTTTTTTATCTTCTTTGTTTATCTCGACAAACCACTTCTCGACACTTTCCTTTTTCGACTCTTTCCTTTCATTTTGCTGCCCCAAAAATTTGCTCTTGGCCGCTCGAAGAACCACAATGTCGCGTCGTCCACATGGTGGAAAGAACATGCGCACGCACTTTATGATTGTTCGTATGAATTTTTTCCCCAGTACTTGATCCAACCTCCATTTATTTTGTTTGTACAATAAGCAACTTCGTTTTTTATTGTCGTCTACGCCGGCAAATGATAATCTTAAAATTGAAATAGTTATAGATTTTTTAAATACTTTGATTACCTTCACAGAAGTATAGATTTCCTTAAAGGATGGCCCATCCATCTAATGGCCAAGAACCCCAAAAAATGTCTTTTTCACTTCTTTAGGTAAGTATCTTGTATAGTTACAAACACCAAACAGCGCAATACAATTCTATACAAGTGCCCTCCATCCGGGCTTTAAATTCAGTACCTGTTTACAAATTAAGGAATTGAATTAAGATAGTCGACCGCTACATACGGCGGGCTTGCATCAACTTTCATTCAAAGTTGGCAAGCGTTGACACCTGGATCACCAAACTATTTTTCCACACATGTTGTGGGGTCTTTAAAGTCCCCGATAGGAGATCAAGAGACTTGGCCAACGGTATAACGTCCTTATCCGAGAAGACGCGAAGGTCTAACCGTCTGCAGCTGTTAGAGCAAAGGCAGCACCTTCTCCTCAGTTATTTAAGACCCTGAGTGAAGGTCCGGCATCGGGAATCGAACCCAGGCCTCCCGCACGACAGACTGGCGCCTCGCCAGCTGGGCCAACTAAGCGCCGGTTAAAACAAACAACTTGTATTGTTAAAAACCGTTTTTTCAAGGGATATAGAGCAACAGGTTTCAAAGGGGAAACGAAGCTACTTCGAATACCACGACAATGAGTTATCTTGAGCCGGTCAGCAAAGTTCGACGGTAGACACTCAACAATTGCTTAACAAAATCTAAATAGTAGACGAAAAGTTTTTCAACCTTACCTTTTTGCATTTTTGTGTTTACGTCCCTCAACTAAATAAACTCCTAGGCGTTCCAAGGGCTTTTCTGCGAGGAGAGATAGGGCGAGGCCTGGAAACGATAGGCAAACGGCTTTGCAAAATCGAAGTGATGAGGCAGGATTTCAAATTCTAACTCAACTATTAGGCCCTTCTAAATCTATAATTAGTACTTACACCCCTAAATTTATTCATTGATACCGTTAAAATGCCTGAGCTAAATTTTTTTTTGTTTGTATTCAGTTTTAAAAAGCACTAGCCGCAAGTTTCTGATTATTTGGTTTAGTTTGTACAGCCAGTCACAATGCTGACACGAGCTGACTTAATCCATTCTCCACAAAATACGGAAAACTTCCATCCTATTCTCATCTATGCATTTGTACGTTCTTATGAGATGTATGAACTCTATTAAAGATGTATTTGTTTTGTAAACGTCAAATTCAGCGAAAGAAATCTTAATAATATTGCCTAGAGATTATAATACCATAAAAAAACTTTTAGATCAATTTGAAAGTTTAATGCTTGAATTTCTTTTAGGAGCGGATCGGTTCTCGTAAAAGATAGTAATCATTCAGACTGGATATATATCGTCAAATCAGTAAGACAAGCTGAATACTGTTCATTTATGTTGTCTAAGCAAATTTATTTTAATTGATTATATATTGATTTGATGCTCTCTTTATTGTAAACTAAATGCTTGAATCCAGAGCTTTCCCCTTCATAATTTTACATGCGTATTCGTTTCAAGGTGACATATTCTTACCTTCTGTTTGAGCTTAATTGTCCATACATTGATCATACTTATAAAATTTTCAATCTCGAATATCGC
This sequence comes from Hydrozoanthus tunicans, assembly GCA_026413305.1. Lineage (NCBI taxonomy): Eukaryota > Metazoa > Cnidaria > Anthozoa > Zoantharia > Hydrozoanthidae > Hydrozoanthus > Hydrozoanthus tunicans. Next base: position 9,185 of record JAOBAT010143184.1, read on the forward strand.
GTTTCTAGCGTTCTGATTGGTTCACTCAATCTCAGTTATCAGCTCAGATACGAAATGACCATATATGGAAACTGTGAGTTCTCCCAACTGTAGCCTGCGTGCAGACGGTTCCGGTTACAAAAATATGCCAGTTTAGACTTTACCCGTCTGTGACGCAGGCTACCCAACTGCAGCCCATACATTTATTGAACAAGTTTGGAAGAATTTTACTTTTTCAAAGTCAATAGTCCTCTTTGTTAGATCAAATCTCATTTTCTCGAATTAACAAATGTCTTATTTTGTATGTGTTAATTATGTCATGGGAAGTTGTAAGTTGATAGTTGCACGTGTACATGTCTGGCACTGAAAGGAATGAAATTACAAGTACAAGTAGTTTGCTTACCGTTTAATTTTGGTTTAGTTTCTCATTTACTTTTCCCTCTTTTTAACTAAATATAAACAATAACATAACAAATAAAAATCGCCAGTGCCAGCGACCGAGGTTAGCCCAGAGGGGAATGGGGATGGAGAAAATCCCCTAGCCTCTCCCCTGTCCCTAATTACACTGACTCACTCTGGAGCTTTGCTAGACATGCCCGTCGTTGTAACACCTTCCACTATTGGTTGACTATAACTTTTCTACGTCTGTTTCTATCAGGGAAGCTGTCAGGTGCTAAAAAAGCTGAAGCAATGTAAAAGCTGTCTGATCGAACACAAAGAACGTGTGGTTGGGTTTGAAAACGGTTTGTATCGATTTAACTGTTCAATTTTACAATGCAGTTTTCTTTCTTAGCTAATTAACAATTAGACTTCGATTACAAGGTGGAGTTTTCTACAAGTCAACAGTCAACGAGGCACGTAGCCGGAAGAGTTGATCATTAGATTCATCGTAGTAGAAAACGACGACAAGCAGTCTCATTGTTTAGGCTGAAACCAACTAGTACACTATATTCGAGTTTAAACCGACATACATTCATTGCCAATTAACCAAGTGTTAAATGATGAACCAATAATAATTGCGTGACATTAAAGACAAGGAGAAACTCGGAAAAAAATCCGAGCCCCAGATAGGATTTGAACCCACGACCCTCCGTACTCTAGTCCAATGCTCTAACCACTGAGCTACTGGAGACTCTGTGGTGAGCAAGGATCGATTTTTGGGTTCAGACTGGAACCGCATCGCGCGGTTACACAGTCAATAACTGACGCGGTTGAACTCACTAACAGTATCACGCTGTCACATTAACGCATATACAAATGCAGCCAACCAACCTCCTATGTGAGTATAAATGATGAACCGATAATAATTACGTGATATTAAAGACAAGGAGTAACTCGGAAAAAAATCTGAGCCCCAGATGAGATTTAGGATTTAATATCACGTAATTATCCAAGTGTTGTTTAAAAACTCGGCAGTTTTCCGACGCGCTCTATCGTTCGACAGAGTGGTATATGGCGCCAGTTAGCCAATCAGATTGCAGCATTCCTAATAAAATACTTGTTGGTTTATAGAAATATAATATTCTGAATTACTTATTAATGTTAGTGTCCTGTCCTAGATTCCCATCTGCTTGAAATTAACGCGCCTTTTAGACCGAGAAAGTCATTGCCTTTTCTTGTCCATTCATCAGTCTATTTAGCCATTTGCTGTATTTAACACTTCAGTATTAACCAACAGCGAAGTCTTTACTGAGAAATCTAAGACCGAGGGCTTGACGTACGGACCGAGCGTAGCGACATTCATACAACAAGACCAAGATGTATAACTGAGATTTCCAAATAATAACCGATCAAATATGAGGTTAACAAAGTTATGTCCAGGAACTGTAGGAAATATAATAGAGCAGTAAAAAAGAAACGTAATGCCCGCGGATAAGTCTAACTAATCATGTAGCCTACTGATTGGCCATGCAACATTAATAACTCAACTTAAAGTTGTCGATATTCTTCTTAGATAAAATGTGAACGTACAAGTTCGTCCTTTGTTCATAAGCAAAAAGTTAGTAAATTAGCTACACACGTTTTTATCGATTTTTACAGTTGGTAGCATTGGAGAGAAGCTGTCGGTCAAGTTTTGCTTTTTCATGATCTCAGTAGCAAGAAAACTTACCATAAATACTTTTCCTTCTTGTTGCCCACAGTAAAAAGCGCCATTCCGACCGCACAGTCGAGCCTGGACCGAGTCCGCACCAAGCTCTCCGTGGTAACGCGTCTGTTGCCATTACTGAAGGTCAAACCGCGGGACCTTCCCGCAGTGGTAGAAAACGAGTCCCGGAAACAGAGCGGTGCAGCTAGTGATGAACTCGTAATAACAAGGGTTGCAGCGGCTCAAAATTCTTTTCGATCAAAAGCTACTGAAAACCAACTAGTAGAGAAGAATGAAAAGACGGGATCAAGAGCAGCAGGGAGGCGTGTTGGTATTGTAGAGGCGGCAGAATACAAACAAGTCACAAATGTTTCGGCACCACCTACCAGGAGGGTGACATATTGCACTAGCGTGATGGTCACTGAGGAAAGTGATATGTCACGCAAGCAGAGTGTTGAGCTCGCCAAAGGACTAGCCCATTCACCTGAGGAATCTGCCCTTTCTAAGAGCAAGAGGAAGCAGTTGAAGACTGCGGACGAATTCAAGATTCTCTTGGTGAGGCTGCATGCAATAAAAACTGTTAAAATAACAAAGATTTAGGGTTAACCCTTTCAGTTCCAGTTGTTTTAGTATATTCTCCCAACTAGAGCTTCTTCATAAAACAATTTTAGAAGAAATGGATCTTTAAATTTGTTAGTGTAATTATCAAATATTATTAGTACTTGATAACTAAATCTAAATGGTTGAAATAACAAAGTTAATAACAGCAACTAGTAGGAAAGCTAAGTGAGGGAAAGTCGCGACAAGACGACAAGATGACGTGACTAACTTTTTTTTGTATAGTTTTTTTGAGCTTTCTATAACTCTTTAAAGTTACTATGACATGAAATTTTGTTATCTCATGCAGTGGATAAACCTTGCTAAATGAAGAACAGCGGTGCCGGAAAAGTTTTGTCGAATTCGAAATGTTTTAT
>JAOBAT010143184.1:23967-34021 GCA_026413305.1 Hydrozoanthus tunicans
AAAGTTCAGCCGTTCTTACAAAAAAGTGTACTTGCATCTAAAGTTTTTAATTTGCGACAAGGCAAAGGTAGAATTAATTCTTTTCCCTTTAATATTAACTCCTTATTTCCAGTACTCAGTCGAACACTCAAGAACACACAGCTTTCGAGTTTATCTTAGTGGCGATCTAATTAAAATTTGTCAACGACAGTGCGTCAAGCAAAAAACAATACTGTCATTTTTACTCGTCAGGCTAACAGTTGATCTTTATAAATCGATGATATTAGTCTCGTTGAAAGAATTTTTTGTTTAAGTTTTTACGCAATTATACTTCATGTCTTTTGCTCAACCGCTGTATTGGCAAGTAATAAATAAGGCATTTAGGTGTTGACAGAGCGATATGAAATGTTTGCAGAAAAATAGGCTTCGCACATACAAGACAGACCTCCGTCAGATACTCAACACAATTTGCATAACAAAAGTCTTTCAAAACAAGTTGTTAGTCAACTAAACAAAATGCCTCGCCAAAACGCTGCGCATTTCGTGTTCAAAACAGAAAAGGCAATGCTAAGTAATGAACTCTCGACAGTCGCGTCCGACAGACTACCTCATAAGGGCCGTCTTTCATTTGATCGCCTGTCTGCTTTCCCGAGTATGTTAGTTTCGTTATGGTCGTCTGGTTTTAATTTTCTCGAATAAAATATAGCGACGGCTTTATTTGTCGAAGTAAGTTGCTTTTTTTATCAAATTAAAACTAACTTCATCGTCATGTTATTCAGCGTCCGTCAGTACTTTTCGTGCTATAAATTTATTTATGAACCTAACCTTGTTGTTTATTGACATCAAAACATTGTGCAGTGCATTAATTATTACAGGTTACTGGCCTCTCGAAACATCACGAGTTAGGGCGAAGCTCGCTTTTACAGACAGGAAAATACTGTGGTTTTTTGAACGCTAATAGTTTGTCCGTAAAAAATGCCCCGCTGCGACGCCGAGGGTTTCAAACCAGCACTAACAAACATAACATAAACAAAAGCTCGTTTTCTCACGCGATTAAAATAAAACAAAAAAACAGGGATTCTTATGTGGCAAAAACAAATTTTCAGGTTTTTTTCCGAATAAGAGTTTATCAAAATCAGTATAAAATAAAAACCTAAAGCAGGGTAATTTTCTTAAACACCTTGCTCAATTAATATTTTTTCCACGTCTCCTTTGTGTCTTTTAATGACAGCATGTCTTGGCTTAACATCCCGCTGGGGGCATTAATGTCAGGATTTCGTCATTTACGTTTTGGGTTATGGCTTGAAAAATGTCTTCAACTTTCCTTAAACAATAGACGACCACAAAACACTAATAACTATTATGTTCCAATACAGTTTCACTCATAAACAACGTCAGTACTTTAAAATATATGTCACAAGAAAGGAATCAGGCAAAAAAGGAAAAAATTGAACACTTGACACATACATTATCACGATAAAAAAGGGGCAAACGAGAAAAATAAATAAATGCTAAACACAGACTGACTGGTGAAATTTTGTACTTAATAAAACACGCAGAGTTAAATTCCAGAAACTGTCTACTAAGCACGACGTAAGACAAACGTTTAATCTACACGTGTTAGATTTTAATATTTGAAACAGTCAGAACCATTTACCATACACTTAACGAAACTGTCGTTCGTTTACCGGCAAGTTTGCTTGTTCGTTTTTTTTGCGAATCAAAGTTCAGGTTGGGTATATAATATCTTAACACTTCAGATATACTTTCTTTCCTCATTTTCAATGCATGGTTTTTGCACTGATATTTTTTACTGTTCAGCAACTAGTGACAAGTTTAACAATGAAATGCAATGTCGCCTGCGTTGTGCTTTCATGTCTTACTAGTAAAATTCCGCAGTTTTTGGACCAAGACAATATCAACAATTTGCTAGCATTATTGTTTTTTGGCTAATGATATGTAAATTGTTATAGGCCACTAGACACAGGCGAAAGTTGAAAGTTAACGTCGAGCATTCAAGCACCACAGCGGTTGACCATTTTCTAAACTTGCGCTTCGTCGTATGCGGCCTGGCACAACGCTGTAAAATGGCGGCTGTTGTTTAAAACTATGTTTGTTTGCCACCAGTTTACTGAGCAGAACGACCTGGGGAACACCGACTGTACGAGCAAGGCGACAGGGCTACATTAGGTACCAGTGTCCCAGCGCGATTTCTTGGGTTTGGGTGGGGGAGCTGCTGGTTTGGCGGTAGAGTGGGCACCAGTAGCGTCCCAGTGTGTGGATGACGAGGCAGCCTTAAAATGGGACTTGTATTGAGCCTGTGGAGGGAGTAACACAGCAACACAGTGAGTGGCGCACACCTATGGCCTCCATGTGGACACCACGCTTTGATTCAAAACACAAAAAGAAAAGCGGTGGAATGAGGTGCCAAAAAAAACCTTTGAAGAAACCGGCTAGCGCTTAAAAGAAAAGAAGGGGAACAAAAATATGTACGAATTAAAAGATGTTTTAAAGAATTGATGAAGAACTGTATTGCAAACAAGATAATGGAGACCTTTTAATATAGACCGTTTTTACGTGACGTCATGGCGGCCATGTTGTGCCCTTCAAAAAAATTTGATGGGCTTTTTTTTGTTTAGAGCACCAACATGGCCGCATTATCTCGTCTTTGGCGTCTCTAGGGAGTACGTGAAAACGCTTTGGACCATTGTAGGAAAAACAAAATCTTTTCCAATCAGCCTTTCGCATTGGCTCTAAAATGCAAAATCTAGTGTTTTGGATTTATTCAAACCTCTTGAAACGTTCAACCTACCCCTCACCTTGAGTTTAACATTCCACCAGCATTAACTTTTTGAGGGACGAGTAGGACGAGTAGGTAAAAGAGAGCTTAACCCCTCCCCAATCATAATTCAAGACTGGGGTAGGCGAGTGGTTTCCCCAGAAACCCCCACTGACTGGAATTTTTCCTGACATTAAGAAGTAGGTCGGGAGTCCTAAAGCATCTAGGGGGTTTACAACTGTATACTGCGCAAACTCAGCACCTGAAACGCTTGTTTGAGAGCTGCCTGGCGGTCAGTCCTGGCGTCCCGACTAAACACTCCTGGAGTTTGCGCAGCGCCTCCGGTTGATGGAGATGAGGCCGGGCGAAAGGAAGAGTACAAGGAGCCTGGGCGGGAACTAGACGTGGCCGCTGGGGGAGACTGGAATTGGGACTCATGTTCTTCTTCCTGAAACGTGTAAAAAAATTGAAAAAAAATATAAATATGTGGATGACACTTAAATGTTCAATTACTTGCAGGTATGTGAAAACTACTTAAAAAATTTCTTGATTCACTTTCTACACGCTAGAATCAAAAGATAACAAAATCAGAAACTTTCTTGAATTATGATGAAACAATCAAGGATTTTTTAAAAACATTTTCTAAGTCACCAAAACACATCAACATTATTGTAATTTCTTCATAGGAACCCGTATACTTTACTCTTAAGTCTAAGTCTCTAGAACACACGCGGCTTGGGTTACTTCGTAGTAATATCGCACCAATACAGCCATACCTTGTCCGCCATGCCCAGCCCAGGCCTCTCGCGAACACGTGGTTTGTCTCCGCCCCTGTCCCTCTGCTTTCCTCGGCCTCCCCTGAATCGAGTCTTTCGGAACCAGGAACTCTGATGGTTAAAACGAATTGATTAATGACCAGTCTGACCATTTTAAACATGGCTAAATACAGTATTTGATCATGAAGTTACATTAGGTTCAATCTAACATAACCACTTACTTGCATCTAGAGTTATTAGATGGTATTTATTAAAACAAGCAATTTTCGCAATCAAGCAAAGCTCTCAAAGTTTGAAACAACTTACATGTAGTGTTTTCTCCAAGTTTACTAATATCATTTACTAATAATCATTTTCTAGTAGATCAATAACTCTGAGTATTTCGGGAATGTAAACTTCATCATTCTCCGGCTGAAGTTTCTGCACTAATCGATTGACTGATGGTTAGTTGATTGATTGACTGATGATGAGTTGATTGATTGACTGATGTGTTGATTCATTGATTTATGGTAAGTTGATTGATTGACTGATGTGTTGATGGATTGATTGATGATGTGTTGATTGATTGACTGATGGTAAATTGATTGACTGATGATGTGTTGATTGATTGACTGATGGTAAATTGATTGACTGATGATGTGTTGATTGATTGACTGATGGTAAGTTGATTGATTGACGGTGAGTTGATTGGTTAACTAATGCTTAGTTGATTGATTAATGGTAAGTTGATTGATCGATTGATTGATAGTTGGTTGACTATCTGATCGGTCAATTATCTGTCTTGGTTGTGTTTAGTTCATCAAACACAATCTTTACACGTGCTATGCCTAGTTTTATTCGGATTTTCACTACAGAACAAATCTAACTTAGCTTATTGTGTCAGATTCCGTCATCGGTCTGTGTCAGCAGATCTTTAGACACGAGACTCACCGCGCCTCAGTAGGGGCAAAAACAATCGACGTCATCGCAAAGCACAAACGTGAAGCGACACATCAACATGTATTTCGATTGCACTCCCTGTACTCTGAGCACTGCTAATCCTTATTACTTATTTAGAAACACACACGCTTACTTTCATTGCTAGCTCCATCAGCTGCTCTGGTACAGGTTGATTCGCACCTTCCTGTGAACAAGATAAACACAAAAAGCTGTTACTATATACAGCCATCGACACCCTTGGTCTTCTTTCTAGATAATACTAGCTACTGCACTGGAAGTGTTAAGGAACTTGAGTAAAATGAACAAATTAACAGAATCAATTTCATTGCGCGGGCCAAGTAGAATCAACAGTTTAAACCATTACTTACCAAATTTCTAACAAGATCTCCAGCAAAATTTTGATCAGCCAATGTCATCAAAGTGTATGCCTCGCCCTTTTCTCCTATGACACAAATAAATGACAACAATTGTTAAAGCAGCTACGACACCAGTTCTTGCTGGTAGGTTGCACACTGTCGCCTACCCACCACTTGTATAAACCGTGATTTAGCTTTCATTTCTCATGAACCAATTCTTCAGGGTGTTCTGGAACAATGATTTTCATTATGTGTTTACATCAATGTTGTATTTAAGCGCGACCAATATGCACACTGTGTATAAAAAAGAATAGTAATTAAATTAAGCTGTCATTACTGTGACGGGTTAAAAACAAAAACTTTATTTTGCTTCCTACCATTGCACTTACTCAACAAAAATTCTTGTGAGGCTTATTTGAAAACTGACGTCAACATAGTTACCACAAAAACAATATATGACAGAATGTTGGTTGTGAGTGCGATTACATACTGATACCCCCCCCCCCCCCTCTTCCTGTACGGCCTATCCTATCGGTGTGAGTACATACCCGCCCTTCCAGTACGGCCTATCCTATGGGTGTGGGTGTGGATGTCTCGGGCAACATCGTAATTGACTACTGTCTTGATAGATGGAATATCCAATCCACGAGCTGACAGGAATAATAAATAATAAACATCATTTTTTTACTGTGCAAAACTCATGATTATTCTACGACTATAACAATAACGTTCTTTCCTCCAACTCCCAAAAGGAAAGCAATACTATAAAAAAGAAGACGGACTGTAAATAGAAATGAAGCACGTTCACTAGACACAATCTTATCTGAGTTGTCGAGTTGATGCAGATGTCAGCGGGCAGCTTTTTCCAGAAGGCTGGAACCAAGAGTGTAAACGAGCGACCAGAAGGAGTTTTCTTCGCGTGTCAGCATGACATAAATTAAGTGCAAAAGCGACCGAAAAATGGTTTGGTGCCAAAATTTCATTTCTGGCTCCCAAATAACTCAGAATCGCTTAGAATTCACATTTCAACACTTATGGGTCAAATCGGCGCAAACGCGACCAACAAGTGGTGTTGGTGCTAAAATTTCGCACCTGGCAATATGTTCCTGCCCTTCTAGATGACTCAGAACCACTTAGAGATCACATTTATGCACATTTTGGTTAAATCGAAGCAAAAGCGACCAGAATTAAGCTTGATTAGAGTGTGGTACGAAAAATAATGTTGAAGCGAAAAATATTTACCACCTTCTCAAGTAACTTCTTACACCAGTGAAGAAAAACCAAAATTTTCGATGACTAAGTCAAACCAAAAACTCCATGCCTACAAAAGGACTTGCGAAAACTCCTTGACTTGCTAGGTTTTTCGTAATCCTTTCTGTATGAACTTGAAGAGCTAAGAGTGTATTTCAGACAATGGAGAGAACTTTAAAAGCGTTTACCTGCCACATCTGTGGCAACCATAATAGGAATTTCTTTTTTCTTGAAGGCATTTATCACCTTGTTTCTCTCAAACTGATCCATGTCTCCATGGAGAAGTACAACTACAAAACAAAAGGAGCATGCATAATTATAATAAATTAGATTTAATTGCCTAATTAACATAACGATGATGAAGACAAACAAAATTTTATAACAACTAATAAATGAAACGATGTTGCAAATTCACGATTCTACAGAGGCTTGAACATTCACATTCACTGTTAAAAATTTTTACTTTATTATTGTCATCAAATGAAAATTGAAATTTCACGCTGATCATAAAACCTTGAATAAAGATTTGAAGACATCTGTCGTGAAACCGTAAACGTTATACCCCTGTAACTGAGGATTTCTGCCCTACCTTTCTTTTCTTAGTTTTCTATCAAAAAGTACATATCATAAAAAAAGCATCCCCGAAGAAACACATACTGATTTGGGCAAAATGCGAAGTTTTTTAGTGCGTTTTTTTAAAAATTGCAGGCTCGCTGTGGCATAATAAGGAACTGGCTATAAGATAAAGGCGTCGTCACAAGAAATCTCAAATAAATGAAGAGCAAAAATCTCGCAGTAACAGATCGTTGCGGCAATTTCATCATCCACTGTTATGGCTGCATAAGGAGCAATTTTCCTTAATCTCCGCCACAACCTCCACACCAACCTCGCACCCAGGCTCATTTCACTCTCGTGAAAAGACCCTGGTTGCGGCTGGTCATGTGTCATGCGGAATCCGCATGGTAAAAAATGCAGACACCAGGGTGGAGTGGCAAAGCAGAAAATGTCATTGTGACAACGATGTCATGTCTATGGGCGAGAAAGGTTTTTGTGTTACGCCCAAATCAGGGTTCACAGCAAAAAAAAACAGAAACACTTTCAAATTACGCAATGTCCTTTAATCTATCCTTCTTTCGACGACGATCGATCACCTTTTTGAGCCGGTGCCTGTAAAGTTTGATAAGCGATTTTCCATAACCCGTCGGGAGAACCGCCAAAAGACCTTTTTTTTAAAAAAAACAAATGTTTTGGTCATTAACTTCAGCTCTGTGAATTCGTTAGATGCTTTAATTTAAGGTATTTTTTATGCACGATAGAACAAAAAATTCCGGTTGTTCAATAAAACTCAATAATTTTAATTATAAATCTCTCACAAGACTGTCAAGAAATTGGTTGTAATAATTTTGGCTGATTCAAGAAAGTACGAGGTGCTAATTAAATGTTTAATTGTCTAATTATGGATTAGGTAAAATAATTGAAAGTTGTGAGGACAAATGTTTTATGAAGTTAATGGCAACATCGAGTTCCTAAAAGGATAATTAGGACAGAGTAGCTCGGTGAATTTGCCAGACAACCAAGATATACTCGGAGTCAAAAGATTGTACCATAGAATCGGATTTACGGGATTAAAGATGTTGAATAGCAAAAGACTGTTCGGCTTCTGACCAATTGTAACTCGTAAAATCTCGACATTTTGAAGTAGGAAGCCTGCAATTGTCTGCACCCTCCCCTAGCGAGTATTTTTTCTTCCAATGACAAAGTTGTTCTCAATACTCACCCTCACTGCGGAATAATATTGACAGCATGGCAAGTGACCAGCCGCAACCAGGGTCCTTTTACGGTAGTAAAATGAGCCTGGGTACGAGGTTGTGACGTCATGTTCTTTAATCTACATCACAATGACGTCACGTTCCTTAATCTTCGTCACAATGACATCAATTCCTTCATCTTCGTCATATTGACGTCATGTTTCTTAATCAATGTCACATTGACTCATACCTGGTGTGTCAATTTGCGGCAATTTTTACTGTCTTTGCTCAAAAAACTTTTTAGGGGATGTTCTTTTTAAAAAATGTACTCTTCATTTGTTCGTCCAAATATCTTATCATTCACAAAATAATCATTATAACCAGTTTCTGGTTCTGGCACAAGTAAGCATCTAAATGACACTCTTCTTGTGGTATTAACACATTGCAAGAGGAGTGCTTACCTTCAAAATCATTTTTCTTGAGGTTTAAGGACAGTTCTTCACTGTTCAGTTTCTTTGTAACAAATATCAAAACGCTTCCCGCTGGAACAAGAATTCGCAATACATGTGTGAAAGCATTAAGCAGCAGTTGTTTTCAAAATATTTAACAGCTGATCTTCAAGCAGAATTTTAATAAAATAACAAATTTAACAACTAAAAGCAACAATATTGTTTACTTAAGAACGTAACTCACTTAAGATAAACAAACTCGATAACTGAACTTTGTGTGTGATTAATTCATCTAAAAATGTCTTCATCTTTGTGACACAACAGAAAGTTGAGAGGTCACCTACCTGATGTAAAAGAAACCAAATGGTCTATCAGCCAACCCCATTTTTCATGTCCAGCATCGAATATTTTTACAGTTTGCGTGATGTCTTCATTAGCCTAAAAAGATGAGAGATTTTTAAAAGTTCTTCTCTGAGAATATCAGAGTTTACCAGGTACTGCAAATTGGTCTTCTAGCCTTAACATACACCTAATACAGGGTTCGTCCGCTTTTCTCAAAGCAAAATTTAAGGACTTTTTTAGGATTTTTTAAGGTAAGATTATTGGTTTTTGAGGACCTCCGCCTAGGGACATCAAGCACCAGAAATGACCTAAAACACGACTTTTTACGATATTGGTTTTCCTTGACACAGTTATATAGTTAGAGGCACGTTTTAGTTGTTGTTATTCACGGACCTGACACTATAGTCTTTAGAACTGTAAAGGTTTGATTTGGCATTACGTACTAAGCAGAACTACATTCCTGTGCACTTTTTATGACAATATAACAGTGTAGTCTTCATTCAAACTCAACAAACTGTTCGATTCATGCTTCTCAAATCATCATATAAAATGCAAACTTCATTGAAATAGCAAAAATTTAAGAACTTTTTAAGGACCATGACTGATTTTTGTAAAATTTAAGGACTTTCAGACCTCAAATTTTGGAAAGTGAAAATTAAGGACTTTTAAGGTTTTTAAGGACCCGGCCGAACCCTGTAATATAGTTTATATACTTTGAATGTAAATGCCTCACTACTCACCTTTAGTGAGAACATTGCAATAATAGTTGACAACCATCAGATACATTCTTACACAGTCAAGAACCACTAACACACTACATTTAGTGTACTGTACATCAGATACATTCTTGTCCAGTCAAGAATCATCAAAACACTAAATGTACTGTACACACTTGGAGGTCACTAAAAACTCACCTCACCAAGCTCTCCAATTACTACTCTTATTGGGTCAATAAGGATCTCTCTACACAGCTTTTCAATTCTCTTCTTGAAAGTTGCACTGAACAAAAGGGCTGTTGATACAATCACATAAAATAAATTACAGATTTTAGTTATCATTTTATTAATTTACAGATACAGCCTACCCTTCAAGAATGAGGTTAATGGCTGAAACCATTGGCTTAACCTCCCTAAGCACAGCTGGTGGGACAAAATGCCACACAAATGTTCAACCCTCGACAAGATCTGGGATCATACCCAGGGCCTCACATCTGGCAGTCACAGTCTTTCTGAGCCAAGATCACACACACAAAGTTCTGTTATTGTTTGTTCTCAATATTCTAGGGTAGTTTGAGAACCTTACTGGTTGGTAAACTTTCTAAGACACATGGCTAAAATTCTTATGTGAGATGTTAAGGCAATTTCTAGCAATATCTTTGCTTCGAGCCAGAAAAGCTTTACTAAAATTCATTGTTGATGGAGGTTTGTTGCTCTGC
>JAOBAT010143185.1:0-11378 GCA_026413305.1 Hydrozoanthus tunicans
CCTCCCTTTCCTTCCAATAGCCAACAACACCGACATCTTGTACTTATTTTCATTTTCTTGAACAAAGTTTCCATTTAGCGGAGGCATATTTTGAGCAAAAGAATTATTTGTATTTGTTATATATGGCCAGAAAAAATTGGCCGCTGGGCAGGATTATCTTGTAACGTCTGTGAGTACGCAAACTTTTAGTTTTTTAAATTTCTGTACGAATTAAAGCGCATATAATAAACAATTTTTAACCTCAATTTGCTCAGTCTTTACAGGGAAACCTCAGACGTCGGTTTTGTGGTATGAGCATTGGCTCCCTCCAAAAATCCTAAAAAAATGACGTAGCCAGGTCATATGTGTCTCGCCTTTTTATTACCTAAACCAGGAGCCTCCTGCCTAAACTTATAATTTGTGGGGCGGGTTTTATTATTCCAGATCTTGTATGTTTTTGTTAAAGAGTTTTAAAAGCCAGCTTAAACCACCCGCAAAAACAACGTCCCACAATAAGCCCACCCCTCCGGCCTCCCTCCCCACCCCCTCTCCCATGTGGTATATGCACCGAGACGAGGCAAATCTAAGGAACAAACAGCATGCAGTGACTCACGCTATCTGAACTGTGGCGTGTGAAAAACACAATAAGTAGAAGTGTGAAAAACTGAAAGGGCTTTATTATGGAGGAAAAAGCGCGAACAGTCATGATTCCTGTTGATGAGAGTGAGAACAGTGAAAAAGCCTTTGAATGTAAGTATCTCGTAATTTTAATATACGGTAAAAAGATGCATTCCAAATGAGTACTTTTCTAAAGAGCTTTTTGTGTTGTCTACGAAGTCTAAGTCTAAGCGAAGCAGTAGCTTTCAGGTAAACAACGCACGTGGTTAATTTGTTATTTTATTAAAACATTTTGTGTTATTCAACGCAGTTTGCCATTCAGTAAAAAGCGAAAACTTAGTATACAAGGGTAGAAAACATTTTTTGGTACCAGAGTAGATTGTTTTTGTTCAGCATGACAAACAACATTCTTTGTCCTCGGATTAATATTGCCGAGTGGCGCGCGGCCGTGCAACTATCGATATCCCTATAACATTAACTGGTGGGAGGAAAGAAAAGATTTTGTCTAAGAAACTATAATGGTAGTTCCTTTATTTCTATCAATTCCCAATGGTCTCTAAAGCTGCCTGGTCTTTTGTGTGGATAATTCAACCAGACGGAAACAAACTCGTGTCTCCTTAATTAACAGCACGAGAGACGACATGTAAATTAAAGGCTATATTACACATTTTGAAAAGTTTTCAGTTTTCTTAAAAAAAACTTGTAGGCCTTTTTTTCTAAAACCTAGTTTTCAATCTATTCTATTTTGTTTCATACAAAACCTCAATTGTTAAAACACCAACAGATTTTATAATTTATGCAATGTAGCATAAATGTCTAATTAAAGGTATTGGGTATGAGTAACTTTTCAATTTTAATTCGAGTCATCAGGCTGTAGACTTTTCTCTTCTCTAACAATTAAGTAAATAAATCATGGGTGGCAGAACTGGGGGGAGGAAATTGGGAGCCCCCCCTAATTGATCTCTACTTCAGATTTTGTTATGACCAATTACAGTTTTCATTGTGCCCCCCCCCCCAATAATTTTTGCTATGCTGCCCATGTTAAATAGAAATGTGCTTAAAGGACCTACATGTAAACCACAATGTTAATTGCATAAATACATCATCTTTAAAGCACTCAATGCTTCATTTGTTCAGGGTACAGGAAAAACCTTCGCCATGATGGTGACAAACTTCTGATTTTGCATTGCCATGAACTTCACCCCCCTGCATTACCACGTAAGTATATAAGCTATCACTATTTAGAGAGCAAAATACGTAAGAATTATCTACTGCACAATATAACTGAAATTTTAACTATGATTCCAATTAAAATGATTACCTAGTTAGCTTCTAATACCATGATAGCTTGCTGATAAAGGGTCATATCATGATTGGTTGTTTGGTCCAAAATATGTCTGTGATCCATTTTTAGATGCGACAATGATTGGTTATTAGGTCCAAAATAAGTCTGTGATCCACCGTTAACTTAAAATTGAAGTTCTTAATTCGGAATTCTACCAAAAATATCTTATAATTATAATAAAATATGTCATACAGCAATCAAAATAGGACCAAAAATTGTTATCTGTGATTGGTGTGAAGCCAGGTATTCCCATATTTTGTCTAGATGGACAAATCATATGTGATGCCCTTTGGGGTGTGGTTTTCAGGTTGTAGGATTTTTCGATTTTTACAAACTGTTTATTACAGGGTGCTACAACTCGAAAAAGTTAAAATGCTACTGGGGATTGGGATTGATTAATTTGCTATAAAGTTTAGAATCAGGTACTATCAAAATAAAACCATTTCTAGTTTAGAACAGGGTAAAGTTTGTGAAATTCTGGTGAGTACCCCCCTCCCCCCCCCCCTCCCCCAAGGTATTTTTGTACACTTAAATGTTTCATTTTGAATTGTATTGGTTAATAGGTCTGGTTAATTTTGGCAACCTCCTCATAATCATAAAATACGATCAAGTTAAGCCTGTGAGGTCGACCTGGCCAGTGATTTTTCCCCTAAATGCTTTAGTGTTTAAAGTTTATAATTTAGTCATTCTTGACTCCCCTGGCAGGAAATATGGATCAACTGCAGCTGAAGCTCGTACACAGTGAGCTGACTGAACTAGTCAGACTAAGTGTTTGCTCAGGCTAGGACAACCCAGCTGTCTGGCCAGGGCGTAGCTTAAGGATTAGGAGTCAAAATCACTTGACCTGTACCATCAACATTTCCTCATTGTACATTACTTTTTCTTATGTGTTATTCATTGAATAACAGATGCACTAGCTACAGAAGAGTGGAAGCGACTTGTGGTTGAACATGAGAAAAGAATTAAGAACCTTGAGGACAAGTACAAGGCAAAGTGCGAACAGGACAAGGTTGGAAACTTGAACACTTTACCTTTAGTCTTCTAAAACAAGCTCCTAGGAAAAGATATTGAGGAACAAGTTCCCAAATCCCAGTCACACCTAATTCCTGCCCTCAAATCAGTTATCATCCATCCGTACCATCAAACCAGTCATCATGACCATTAATTTCCTCCCCTTTAACCAGTTACCCCTCAATGTAACATCAAACCAGGCACCACTATCTCCTCATAAACCTGTCACCACCAACCTCTGACTTCAAACCACTTACTTACCATCCACCCCTACCATTAAACTATTTACCATCCATCCGTACTATCAAACCAGTTGTGCCATCTACTTGTACCATTTACCACTTACCCCTACAATCAAACCAGTGGCTACCTACCACTACCATCAAGCTGGTTACCACCCACCTCTACCATCAAACCAGTTACCACCTACCCCTTCCGTCAAACCAGTTACCACCTACCCCTTCCATCATACCAGTTACCATCCACCCCTGCCTTCAAACCAGCCACCACCTGCCCTTACCATCAAACCATGAGTTATCCTCAATGCCTACTACCACCCCATCTTCCCCCCCCCCCATTACACCCACCCTATACAGTAACCAATTACTCTACCTTACCATCAAATGGTCACAACCAACAGCTATTTATTGGTCACTTGTCTTGTAGTTCTAGTAGTTGTAAATCATTTCAATCGACTTATATAAACTAATGTTATTTCACAAATTATTTCTGATAAGTGTTATAATTGTTCACATTCCAGTTTATCTAAACAATTTTTTTTTCTTTGGACTCTTGTAGCTCAAGGCAAAGATCAGGGTTGACGGAGGTAACCCTGGGGAAACTATTTGTAAAAATGCAAAGGAGGAACATGTTGATTTGATTGTCATGGCTAGTCGAGGCCTTGGTGCCATCCGTCGCACCATCCTGGGCAGTGTCAGCGACTATGTCATACACCACGCACATTGTCCAACAGTCATTGTACCAAAAGCTGAAAAGCAGTGAGAGAATGTTGAGATAACTAGTTACTAGACAGATCGAGAGTACTGATCGTTAGTGTTCTGCATTTTAATTACATGCTGCATCAATGATAGTTAGTCTGCATTGTTGCACTTGAATTTTTCTCTGCCTGATTCTGTTGATGCTGAAGTTGCAGAGATTTTTTAGGAAGTATTTCCTGAGGGACAGTATGATTTAACAAACGTTATGAATTGTGTGATTGAAGATTGGTCTTGGTTGCATAAAATGTTGTAACCACCTTGTTATAAATAAATGTTTAATGAAAAATAATTTGTTTTTTGTGGCTTAACAGCCTCGTTTCGAGGTGAGTCATAAAGCTGTCCTGTTTGTCCGAGTGTCCGTAACCATATAATCAAGAAATTGTCGTAGGGTATTCGTGTTTAGGCGAAAACATTCGGAGCCAATCCAAGTGAAACCGAGTAAAACCGGGTAACAACTCCTCCTCATGGTTTGCTGTGTCATGATCCTTCTGTATCGCTCTTCGAGACACAGATAAGAGATCACATTTTATACAATGTTTTGATGATTCTTTGTAGGCACGGCACTCCAACAATGTGTCGAGTGTATTCTTGTCAACAGTATTGCAGGTCAGTTTGTGCCTAGTTTAAACTCCGACTCAGACCATGTACTTTGTCATTATGCACCTATCAATATAAAGCCCAGGAGGGGGGGGTGCGGGCAAGGGCGGGGATTTGTGTCTGTGACCCGAAATTTTTGTAAAAGTCCATGGGTCGGGCGTCGAAAAATTGTCAAATTAAGTTCAAGGTCCCCACCCCGGGAACACAAAATATATCAAATCTCCCCTCCCCCCCAGTCCGGGTAACAAGGCAATTACAAAAGGTTCTGAAAATGAAATTTGGGTGTTATAGACACTTGTTTTAATCAAGTCAACAAAACAAACAAATGACCCAAAACGGAAATCGAAACAATGAAATATAAATCATTGTATGCAAAGATATCTTCAAAGATTAAGATAGACAAAGGATGGACAACAATAACACAGATTGATGACAGATATTTTCCACTTACTGAAACCTGATCATCCATCATGGCACAGGAAGCGACGTTCGGACGATCCACGAATCAATGACGAGATCTCATTCCAGTCTCCTTGCAATGACATGGCCAGTTCGTTTGTAATTGTTTACATAAGTTCTACTCATATTTTTAGGCAAATTTCCAGAACTTTTGCAATTCATTTCTTAAATCCGTTACAAACAACAAAGTATCGTGTCATTACGGGATTTGCAGCAATTTTTTTTTGTTTGACAAACAAGTTTATAAATAGAAACTGTTAATCACTGCATGCGACTTTTGACACGTTTGTAATTTCGGCGAAGGCAGATTTTATTTTTGTCGAGAAAACTTAGAGCATTTACAGCCCTTTTCTAAGACGAAATGTGACTATATCTAAATTCAATTGAAAACGGAAATGCAAGTTTGCTGCGAAGATTTTTTAAAATTCAATTTTTAACGCTCTTCTTGGTTTGATGTTTTTACTAATTATAGTTTCTCTGTGAATAAACATTGATAATTACTTTACATTTGAAGCCAGGCCTCGATTTTTCTCAGTTTAATTTAGTTTAAATTGTTAGTAAAACTTGGGTCTCTTTGTTCTGTATGGTTGTTCTTATAAAATCGTGTTTAATCTCTTTCCCTTCAAAGATCGAGCGAACTAAATAATAAAGTCCTTCGGAAGGCATAAATATAATAAACTCGATAATGTGTCAATTAATAAACAACCTTTAGAACCGACAAAAGCCCTAAGCTGGAACATTCCAAGTATTAAAAGCTGTAGCCACATGCAGTCCTCAACTGCCTGTTTTTTATGTTTGTGCCTAAAAAATGTATTAGAATGGCCCTGGAGGCTGAGGGGTAGTGCATAGAAGCAAAACAGTTCAAGCTTCCAAAACCACCAAATATTTCCAGATCAGATGTGTCAGAAAACATTTTTTGCCGAATTGAGTTATCAATCATACTTTTTAAAAAGAATTGACTCAAAATGGATCACTTGCCATAGTTGAAACCTATCTATTTCTCAACACTTACCTTTTTGTGTTATGTGGGCCAGTAAAGTAAATATATTAACTCTAAGAGCATCCCATATACATTGTATATTAGATTTTCTCAAAGTCCTTTGCTCATTCACTTTTTTGTTCTCTGGGCCTGATGTGTTGTTGCAAGGCTAAGAGTGCATGTTCCTCACCTCAATATATAGGGCGTGGAGTATTGATAACAAGCCAGTTTAATGAAAATTATTGGTGGCTGGTTAACTTTTTATTAAACAGGAATAACACAAGAAGACAACAAAATGGTGTTTCTGTTGCAATATAGGAATAAGAAGAAAGAAGTTGCGGGTCATTTTGCTTTGGGCCGTTTGTTTTTCTCAGGGGAGGAGGAAGAGTGGGGGGGGGGGGTACTTCGGGGTAAAAGGGGTAGGGATGACCGTCGGAAGGTACCCAAAATACCCTAAAGGAAGGCATAAAAATTTTCCACTGTAAATAATACCTGTCCCCTTAACAACTGATTTAAAAAAATGATATTTTCCCAGGGTAGCTAGTGGGAAGGCGCTAAGTCCCCTCGTATTGTGCTGAACGTGTATGTTATGCGGTGACTATAGTGCGCGTAATAGGACAATCGCCAAAGGACTTTTGTCTCAACCTCTTGCAAGTCCATGAACTGCTTCACATTTTTCAACCCTAAAGGCCGGCGCACACTCGAGGTAAAGAGCTGAGCTGCTTGCTCACGAGGCTGTTTGCTCAGCTTGTTCCGCACGTTTGCGGTAAAATGTTAGTGAGATTCGAGCTCGCGAGGCAAAAATCTCACTAAAATTTTGTCTCACACATGCCAAACAAGCTGAGCAAACAGCTCAGTTCTTTACCTCAAGTGTGCGCCGGCCTTAAAAATTACGAGGCTTGCGCTCTTGGTTCAACACATGATTTCCGTTGACTCCTGAAAATACCGGACTAGCTATTTCAACCCTTAAAAAGTACGACGGTCATTCCCACCACCCAATTATAGGGATTACTTCCTTCTTTGCTAACTAGTTACTGTGGTTCGTGGAGCATTTTGAGACAATGTTTTGAACTATACTTGACAGTTTTTAAACTTTCTTTGTTTTTTAGCTATTCCGGCAGCGCTTTGTAATTAGCTCTCGCCGACGGTGATTCGTTAATTACTAGCATTGAACTGAAGATAATTTGTCACCTGCCCATATATTTTGTTTGTTTCGTTATCGCAATCATAGCATGTACATACGCGGTAAGTGACCAGCTTCTGGCAGACTGCAGGCTAATTGAGTTGTTATACATTTTAAACAGTGCATGATTTCTACTTATTTAAAAACTGATCCATGTAAATACTTTTGACTTTTAGCTTTTTCCCCTGGTAAACCGATTTGAAATAAAGAAATTAACGAGTTAACTTTTTTTATTCTTTTTGAAAAAGAGTTATAACTTTTAGGAACATAAATTTGATTAATAAGATAATCCTGCAACTTAAAAATCTAATGCGTCTCATTCGTGGCGATAAATGAACCCAAAACTTGCCCTCAGGCTTTGCAGCAAAATCAGCACTTTTTCGATTAATAATTAAAAAATAAGACGATTTCTTCAGATGGTTTAAAAATCCTGTGACCGCAAACGGCTTAACAGGTTTTGCTGCTTATCAAATGAGGATCTCAAGGCACACAAGCCTTTGCAACTTACCCAACAACTCTTTCAAACCTTCTTCGATACCGAAAAGGTACACCGACGTTTTTGTGAGTTTAAGATCAAAGGAATATCTACAATGCGCGAGATTGTTCATCTTCAAGCAGGTCAGTGCGGGAACCAAATTGGGGCTAAGGTACGTAAATTTCCTCTACTTTCAACGATAAAATTTGTTGGTCGTTTTAAGTAGTCACAAATTTGAAACATCTGCCTTTCACTTTTTCAACGTCCGTTTTATTTCATCAGTTTTATTTACAGAAGTCGACTAATTTCTCCGTTAGAGAGAAAATATTTACAGCAAGTATCGAGAACACAAATTTTATGTCAAAAATTGCAGAGTACAAAAGTGTTATGTGTTTATTGCAGCTATAAAAAGAGCAAACCAGGTAAACTTGTTCGTTGGCAAACTTTTGTTAAAGAAGGAATACAGTCTTTTTTAATGAGAAAGTCAGGCGCAAAACCAGCCAAAATTCTTAAAAGAACATACTAGGAACACACCCGAGGCTCAGGAATGGCCAAGAGCTTTATCTTTTAGTTTAGTATATTATGAATAAAATCATGGATTCGACAAATAGTCGCCATCGTACAACATTGTTTGTAACTAGAGCAAAGTACATGGAATTTTTACAACTTTAACAAGACTCGTTATTTTTCTTTTACTCCATCTTCTTATACTACTATGCACAAGTTGATGATTATGTTAAAAGCATTTTAAGAAGATCCCCAGAACATTTAAGAACATTCAACATCGGCTCAAAATAAGACTCTCTTCTGAAAAAAGAGTGTAGATCTAGAACTGTACAACTAAAAACACCGAATCCTTTTTAGTTCTGGGAAGTCATCTCGGATGAGCACGGGATTGACGAGTCAGGAGCTTACAAAGGCGATTCCGATCTACAGCTAGAAAGAATTAATGTTTACTACAATGAAGCCGCTGGTGAGTTCAGCACTAGAATCACTTTGTCGTTCTTCAGTTTATGTCTAAGAGTGGCGCACAGTCACTTCGTCTCTAAACAGTAAAACGTCAAGTTTACTTTGTTTATTTTTTTTCAGGAGCGAAGTATGTCCCCAGAGCTGTCCTAGTTGATCTGGAACCCGGGACAATGGACTCTGTAAGGGCGGGCCCATTTGGCCAACTCTTCCGACCAGATAACTTTGTGTTCGGTGAGTAAAATATTCTCCATGAATTTTTTAAAAATTCACTCCATGGCAATCGTTTAAAGCTATCTGTGCTCACATTTATCTGTTGTGTAACAATGGAGGGTCGGCACTTAGGGCTTTTGTTTGAGGACGAGTTGAGTTTATCAGTCTTTGAGCGTTTTCTCAACCATGTTATATGTACAGTTTATCACTTTATAAAAGTCCTTCAGCTTCTTGCAGCTCGAAGAATGCCGACAAAAAGCTTTTTCTCTCGATTTAACCATTGTTGTTACTTTCTTGGTGATAATGCGATAATGAGCAAGATAAAAATCATATCAAACACTAACATCTTTAACAACATTATCAATTATTACGAAAACTTCTCCCTAGTTAAGAGGTAAAATCAGCTTGAAATATTGAAAATTCCTAAGGTTTTCAAATTTTTTGAAACTTAACTTAGATTTTTTTTAAAATTCTTATTTAATCTCTTGATGAGAGATGTAAAAAGTTCCCGTACTGCATGCAACTAGCGCGCAAAAAATTGACGCAAAAAAGACCTTTCACCACATGATGATTTTCTTTGTTACAGGGCAGAGTGGGGCAGGGAATAACTGGGCGAAAGGCCATTACACCGAGGGTGCAGAACTAGTAGATACCGTCCTAGATGTGGTCCGTAAAGAGGCCGAGGGTTGCGACTGTCTGCAAGGGTTCCAGCTGACGCATTCACTCGGCGGGGGGACTGGGGCTGGAATGGGAACTCTCCTAATCTCCAAGATTCGCGAGGAGTATCCCGACCGAGTTATGGTCACATTTAGCGTCGTACCATCCCCAAAGGTGAAACAACGTCGTGTCTTGTTACTTTATTTCTTTAACAAAAAAGTATGTAAGAATTCGCCATGGCAGTATACAATCCTTGTAAAGTTGATGCAACTGTTAATTATATTTTGGGTTGCAATTGTTTTCCGTATTTATTAAAAAGTCATAAAGTTAATTAAGGACTTAATTGACATAATCGTTTTCCGTATCTCTAAAACTATAAAAAAAACAGAGCCCAGTTGTCCAAAGGCCGATTAACACTAACCCACGGTTAAGTTCTTTTGACCTACGACTATGTTCTTGTTTCCAATCTTGCAAAGATTGATTTGAGCTGTAATTTTGGAAATGACAAGTTTTTCTCAATGGAAAAACGTAACGCCGCCCATCTTTGTCTTGTACGCCTGAAAGCGAAACACAAGTACTGTCTCTTTAACACTTACAAAGTCTATGGAAGTCAATTGCAATTTAACGAAATCCGTACGTACTCTACAAGTGCCGTGTTTCAATAAACATTTGAAAGTTTTTCGTATGGCTTATAAAGCTGGCTTTTAGTATCTTATCTAGGTTTGTCTTAATTTCATTTTTTAAACTATCGTTTCAAGTTTTGGTCTTAAATAGATAGGTGAAAAATCAAATAGGCCAGTTGGAAAGTGGGCGAGGGCATTTCAATGAATCGTGCACTTTTATAGAAATATCAAGTTAGCATCGACAATAATAGAAACTGTTGTCGACCATAACAATGCTGCATTAAAAGTTGACTATCACCCACTTCGTTACTCAAAGGTATCAGACACAGTAGTCGAGCCTTACAACGCTACGTTGAGTGTCCACCAGCTGGTGGAGAACACGGACGAGACGTACTGCATTGATAACGAGGCACTTTATGACATCTGCTTCCGCACCCTCAAACTGACCACGCCCACATACGGGGATCTCAACCACCTTGTGTCAGCTACTATGAGCGGTGTAACTACCTGCTTCCGGTTTCCCGGTCAGGTAAGTCAAACGTTGACCCCGTCAACCTTGTAATGAGCTGTTATGACCCCGGTTCTTCAGTCAGGTAAGTTAAACGAGGACCATAATTACCTTGTATCAGCTGCCATTAGTAGAAATAACTCCCTGCTTCCAGTTATCTGGAGAGGTAAAAAGAACCAAGATTTCAATCACCTTGTGTCAGCTACTAGAACCTCCTCCGGCTCCCGGGAGAAACAAGTAGAAATCGATTTATTGCTAAGGTTGGTGGAACTTGGACCTCGATCAGCATCTGTTAGCTTCTGTATGAGCAGTAACGACTTGTTACTGGTTCCGACCTGCTCTCAGTTGGTTCCTTCATCAAATGAGCAAAACTTGGAGTAGCTATTTGCATCTGGCTGGTTCTAAAACCAGGTAAGTAAACTTTATTGAGCAACAACCTTCTTCCAACTGGTTCTATGATCAGGTAAGCAAACCTCGAAGCAACTGAATTTGGTTCTCTGGTCACGTAAGTGAACTTCGTACATTTACTTGCTTTCAACTGGTTCTGTAACCTGGAAAATGGAAATTGGAGCTCAATACTCGTATCTTCAAGCTTTAGGTTCCCAATGAATGGTTCAGATTCCCTTGTGTGGTAAGTTGAACTTGGAGTACGTACCTGCTTCGTTTTTCCAGCCAGGTAAGTTAAACGTAGTGGAAACAGGCAAGGCTGGCTAACGGGGCTCTGGTGAAGCTACATGGGCTAATCCCCCGTGAAGTGGATTGTAAGG
>JAOBAT010143207.1:0-11375 GCA_026413305.1 Hydrozoanthus tunicans
GATAGTTAACGGAGGGCTGGGGAGGGGGGGGGGGGAGCTACCATTGTTGATATCATCTGCACTGTCACTGCTAATGTTAACAGTGCTATTGTTAATAACAACACATCAAACCAATTCTTGTTGGACGATATATTTGACAGTTTGTTCTTATGCTGGCCTGGATTTTCATCTATGAAGCATCGAACAAAGTTGAACCAAATGATTACAGCGACTGGGGGAAGTTCTTCTTCTTCACCCATCTGTTTGCCTGGATAGCAGTGATCGTGCTCTTTGCTGTCTTTTTCCTCTCGCTTGACAATTCACTTGGCTCCACAAAGTGCTGGAATATTGTGGTAAGTGTGTTTGAAACTGAACTGCGAGTCTTAATTCCAAGTATATCTTGTTGACCTTATCTGTTTCTACTTTTAATTGTAAACAAACTTTAACTTATGTTTAATTTGTTCCTGATTCATGGTTGGATTAGCAATAGTTTAATTGCTACCTGTTTGTAAATTTATTGTTCTTATCTCATGACTGGACTAGTTAGTTTTCTGTTTATAATGTTATAATGTTCTTATCTCATGATCGGACTAGTCTGTCATCTATTCATGTTATATTGCTCTTATCTCATGATTGGACTAGTTTTTATTTTGTTCGTGATGTTATATTGTTCTATAATATAACACAATTGTACTAATCAGTACCCTTTTTGTAATGTTATATCATTGTTAAAGTCTCAAGAACAGACTTTGTTTGTATTCTGCTTGTAACGTTATATTGTTCTTACTTCTGATAGCAATTTATTGTTATGTTTGCCTGTTATATTGTTGTTATCTCATGATCAGACAAGTTTGTATTCTGTTTGTAACATTATATTGTTCTTATCCAGTGACCAGACTAGTTTGTATTGTTTATGTTATAATGTTCTTATCACATGATCAGACTAGCCTGTGTTCGGTTTATAATGTTATATTGTTCTTATCACATGATCGGACTATTTTTTTATTGTTTATGATGTTATATTGTTCTTATCTCATAATCAGACTAGTTTGTATTCTGTTTGTAATGTTATATTGATCTTATCTCATGGTCAGACTAGTTTGTATTCTGTTTATAATGTCCTTATCTCATGATCGGACTAGTTTGTATTCTGTTTGTAATGTTTTATACATTGCTCTTGTCTTTTGACCCGACTAATTTATAATCTGTCTCTTTTTCTTGTAATAGGGTTTGATCCTCCACTTTGGATTTGCTGTGTGCTGCATTGTGTCATCTGGGTACCTTGCAAAACAAGCTGACGACACACACAAGTTTTTTCGAGGCAAACTTTGGGACTATCTAGTGGTGGCTGTGGTAAGTTGGATCGGCCAGTGGCAAATTTGGTTTAATCCCCTCATGTTGAGGCACATCAAAGTACAGAATAATCTCTCTAGTTCAAATTTGGCAGTAAAAACGATTATAAGTGATTAATATTTACAATATAACACTTTATTATTAAATCTCCAGGAGGGATTTTTAATTAATTTGCAGTGATAATATTGATCTGACAATGCTAATAAAAACCTTAAAACATTACAGCTTAACTATAACATAATAATAATGATAATAATAACAATAAATAATAATAATAATAATGTTAATTACATAATGACTCCCCGAAGGGACTATTCAGTGTCATAGTTAAAAATCTGAATAAATACAACTATGATATAAGAATCCCAACTGATTGGAGGCAGACCAGTTGGCTATTTACAAATGTGATGGATTTGAATATGGGATTACTGAAGCCAAATCTAGTCAGTGGTCAGAGTGGGATTTGAACCCGGGACAACCACATGCAAATCTGACACCCTAACCATTGAGCCATGCTGCTGATATCAGGGCTGTAGCAAGTGCAAGGGTTCAAATATTGGGGAACAAATTAACAAAAACGTGAAAAAAATTTGCGGCCCAACTTACATTCTTTTTTATATTTCTTAAATAATTGGGGCCCCAGCCTCTCCCCTGCTATGGCCCTGAATAATGACAAATACAACTAGCACTGATCGACTCTGTTAGTAAGCTGTAGTTCTGGCTGGGCATATTTTCTGAAGGACTTTAGTGTGTGGACAATTCTTGTTTTTTGGCTAAAGATTGTTTCAAGCTTTTGTAGTTAGTCTCCCTTGGCAGTCACTGTCTTGCATCGGATATTTGTAATGCTACTCATGTTATAATATATTGTTCGTACCTCATGATCGGACTAGTTTGTTTTCTGTCTGTTTTTTGTCTTGTAATAGGGCTTGCTCCTCCCATTCAATCAACAAGGCAGGGCCTCAGGGAGAAGGAACAGTTCATTACTAAAATCTACATGTACTGTGTTACCCTTTCAGTCTAAGTGGGGAGTACCCACCCAGTTGGGCAAATCTGAGCTCCATTTTAATTGATTTTAAAAAATATCTTTATAAATAGTGAATAAAAAAACTTTAACCCCCCCTAAAATTTCCAAAAAAGTATTTCGTACCCAGTGCTTTTTTTATCCTACTTTCCTTAAATACTGACCACTCAATATAGCACCATACTTTATTTTGAAATGCTCCCACAGGTTATCTTGTTTGACTCCAGAGGGTATATACCTACAATTTGCTATCCCGGATCCACCCAATGCAATGAATCCCCGGACTTATTGCTAGCCCCACCTACCCCCTCCCTCCCCCAATCTCCCGCAAGAACAAAGCGGAAATTAGAGTGATTTATAGAAGTGTTAGCGTTGCCGTTTCTACATAGTAGCACCGCAAACCTATCGTTCTCATTTGACTAGTGCTAACTGCATTGTGCTAAACAGGACTTAAAATTTGTTCACAGGTTTGCGGTTTTGTCTCTTTCGTTCTATTGGCATACGATGCGTTCTTGTCTTTCCAGCAAGTCCGCTAGAAAGCATCGCAAGTACCGAACAACAAGGGTAACCTATATGGAGTTGCATTCAGTATCTTAGAACTCTTTTTTACGAAATACATGCTAACCTGAATATCTTTGATTTTACATTGTGTTAGAGCCAAATAGCATTAGAATATTTTTGTGCAATAAATCTTTCGCTAACATGCAAGGACGATTAGAAAGACGAAAGCGGCCTTGAAAGTACAGAACAACAAGAGTTGCCTATGCAGACATCTTAAAGGGAATTGTGTTCAATATCTTAGACTTCTTTTTTACAAAATACATGCAAATCTAAAAATATACCTTATATTTTTACATGTATTGTGTTAGAGCCAAGTAGCATTAGAGTATTTTTGTGCAATAAATCTTTCGCTAAGGATGCGTAATAGAAGTTGAATAGAAGAATGGAAGTACTTAGAGTGAAATAAAATTTGATGACAACATACTAGGTGCGTTGTTTGTACTTACTTCAGGCAATCACGTTAATCAGGGGCTTCTAACTGAAATGTTTTTTGGCGGGGAGATGGGTCTAAAAGTAGGCAGTCAGCAATTGCATGTTTATACTGCTATTATATTAAGAATACTAAGTACTGTATAGAAACGTCTTGGGTACGAAAAGTTTGGATACCTTAACACACGTTCAAATCAACATTAATAACATTCAAACTTTGTCTTCTACAAGAGACATAAATGTTCTTTAATCAAAGCCGCCAAATTGAAAATGATACATCGTCTCGTGTGCAATCAGTTGCTTTTGAAATACCATCTAGTATCAAAAACGGCTCTATACTTTTTGTAACTACTAAGTGTGGCGGATTTAAAAGATACCAAACTGCAGGAATATTGGGCACAGTGTTTGAGCACTATGCCTGATTCGTAACAGAAAAGAACAAAACATTGTAAAATAATAAACGTTACCTTAAATTAACTTGGCGATCTCCACAGAACCTAGCTAAGTGCATAGAAATGCAAGAACGACGTAGCTCAAACGTTGTTGCAGTTGACATAAATTCGACAATTAGCAAAAGCTTGTTGTTAACGGTAGATGTACGAGGTAAAACCGAAATCATTCGAGAGATAACCGATTTTCTTTCGACTAATTTTTGCTGCCGAAGCAAAAGCATTAGTTACCAGTGATTTGGTCCTCGCATTTTTTGCGCGGGCGCCGCACGCAGTGAATTTTGGGATTTCTAGGGACTTAAGTCTCTCCCGCACCTCCAAAGTTTCCTCTGAATCATTTCAAATATTGGACAATGATCAGCATATTCTCAAATAGTATATTTCACTTTTCAGGTGTTTGTGAAACCGGTAATAAATGATTCCCTTTGCAATCGTTCTAGCAATACTCCTACAACTTGGACTTGAGGATAAAATTGATCCAAGGCCTATTACGATTTAGAGCGACTTATTGCGACCTAAAGCGACTTAAGGCAATTTAGGGGGACTCAAGGCAATTTAAGAAAAAATGGGGTGACAATGACTGCGACTTGGTGCGATTCAGGGCAACGTAAGGCGACTTAAAGACCCGGAATAGATTTTGACCCAAGATAAGGTTTGCTTAGGGAGTCAAAAGTTTCCTTCTTTCTAAAACAGAATTGTGGAGGGTGCAATTTTAGGGGGAGGTTAAGCGTTCATATGGTGGACAACACAAACAACTGAATTTATTTGTTTTTGTGTCATTGTAAGGCCATATTTTAGAATCATAAAGAGGAAAGAGAAGATACCCTTAACAATAACCAGAGCGGGAATATGAAAAAGTGCAACATCAAATGATAACGCAGTTTCAAATTCTTTCGAGTTCCCCACTTTCATTTCATTTTAATTTTTTTACGTTAAGGATTATATTAACTGCTTATAAAGCTGTTGGAGCGCGATATTATATGGAGAAAAAGTAACTAACCATTTTTAATTGCTTTAATTATTTAGATCAATTCAAGAGTAACTATATTCCAAAATGTGGCCCGGTGAAACAAGAGGGTCTCAGTTTTCTCGGTTGATCAAAACTTGTTGTTTTAGTAAATAAAAAGCGGAAAAAGGGACTTTTTCAATTGTCTATATACCTTATTGCAGGAAAGGGGTCAAGCATATCGCAATACCTTCTTCGATAACTGTTTCCAATTGATTCACATGAGATATAGCGACATCTGCTCCCGGGGGGGTAGTCCCTATATTGGGATGGTAGGGTATGACCGTCGAACTTTTTAGGGGTAAAAATTGCCAGTCCGATTTTTTTTAGGGGTTGTTAAAAGAAACTCTGTTTTAAACCAATAACCTGGTATTTTTTAGGGTTGAAAAACCCCTAAGCTATTGGACTGCTTCCAGTCCCGTGTTTTAGCAAACGTGCGTACTGAACAAGAAGTTAAGACAAAAGTCCTTCGGCGAACGTCCTATTACGCGCGCGCCTTTTTTACTGCATATCGCAACAAGAGGGGACTTAGCGCCGACCTCCTAGGTAGGTACCCAAGGAAAATGTTCAGATTGCAATTGGTATTTTTTAGGGTAATTTTAAAACCATGGGTGGAAAGTTTTTATCCGTTTTAATCCGGCCATCCCTACCCTTTTAACCGCGAAGTACCCCACCCCCCGGGCATCCGCTGTAGAATGGCTCCGACCCTCGTCTCCAAAGCAATAAAATTAAAACGTAAAGCGCTTTTTTCTTATGAATATGCAGGCACCAGAGAACAACACCCTTTTAGGAGGAAATAGGAACTTAAGTCACGCATATTCTGGTGTTTATTAGGAATTTAGATTAGAATTTCCCAATAAGCACCACTGACGTTTATGGCTTCGAACAATTTATTTTCAAATGTTCGATACTGCGGTTATATGGTCACGTCTAGCAAAACGCCACCTCCATTATTGAATAAGGCAACGACCCTTGTAGTGTATGGAAGAACAAGGAAAGATATGCCGGATAAAACTATTCTGAGCTGATCACAATAGCCTGTCGTGTGGATAGGGTAGCAAAACAGAGCTCAAGTTAGGGTAGCAAACCAGGACTCAAGTTAGGGTAGCAAAGTAGGGCTGAAATTAGGTTAACAAAGCAGGACTCAAGTTAGGGTAACAAACCAGGACTCAAGTAGGACTCAAGTTTGGATAACAAAATAGGGTTGAAATTAGGTTAACAAAGCGGGACGCAAGTTAGGGTAACAAAGTAGGGCTGAAATTAGGGTACGAAAGGGGGACACAAGCTAGGGTAACAAACCAGCACTCAAGTTAGGGTAACAAAGTAGGGCTGAAATTAGGTTAACAAAGCAGGACTCAAGTTAGGGTAACAAACCAGGACTCAAGTAGGACTCAAGTTTGGATAACAAAGTAGGGTTGAAATTAGGTTAACAAAGCGGGACGCAAGTTAGGGTAACAAAGTAGGGCTGAAATTAGGGTAAGAAAGCGGGACTCAAGCTAGGGTAACAAACCAGCACTCAAGTTAGGGTAACAAAGTAGGGCTGAAATTAGGGTAACAAAGCGGGACTCAAGCTAGGGTAACAAACCAGGACTCAAGTTAGGGTAGCAACTCTTATAAACGAGGGGGCTTTAACGGCTACAGCTTTTAATATTTGATCTGAACTGAAAAAGGTTTGCAGGGATTCCCGGCAGCAGAAAGGGGAGGGGTCCTTGTTATGTCTCTTATTCTAAAAACCAAGGACATGGTACAACAGAGGGTATTGGAATCATTTGCACTTGCAAACAAATAGATATTATTTCGAGATCACAGGAACTAAGCAAACTTAGGAGGAGAATAATTTTTTAAGAAGAAAGATAAAAACTTAAGCCACGCATGGTATTTTTTAGGAGTTTCGATAAGAACTTTCCGATAAGCAGCTGTCCTAAGGGGGATGTTGACACAATATATTTTTAAACAATGATAGATGTTGTTCTAAAAGTAGAGTATTGCAAATAATCTAAGGCCCCGTCCACACGTTATGTTATCACAGTGTTTTCAAACCGAATTCGCCAGTGCACACGTATTCGGGTTCACTCCGGATTCACTCCAGTACCCAGGACAACTCTGTTAATATTGGTTACGGAGTATGTGCCGCGCCAACCGCGAGACGTCATCGTGACGTAATCGTATCAGAAAATATTCGGATTCGACCGTCCACAGGTATCCGAAACGTTGTCGGATTCAAAATTTGCCACTCTGGAGAGTGGGTTCAAAAATATCCGGGTTTGCTAGCGAATTCGCCGGATGCGTGTGGAAAGAAAAAGTTGCGGATTCAAAAATATCCGGGTACGTGTGGACACGACATGCAGGGCCTAACTCTGTATATAAATGTTTTGGGGTTTTAAAACCGAAAATTTTGAAATTGATTTTAGCATTAATTTTTCCTTATTTGATTTCTTACACAAGTCTTAAAGCAACCTAGAGATCCCTTATGGCCATTTTTTGTGAGCTGGCGCCAACTCTGTGCGCACGACTTACTTGAAATCTTTATCAGAATCCTAATTTTGGCAAAAGGGGCTTAACCTGCGCGACCTGTTTACCATATAGCGTCGAGACGTCGCATATTAGTCCGTGAGAACGCTTCATGAAACTCGAAAACGAAAGCCGCTCCTCTTCCTGTTTGCCCAACAGATTCTATTTTGCATGCCGGCGTAAAGAGGGAAGAAACTTTCACTTCCTTCCTTGCCTTGTTTTCATTAATTTTCGTTCCCGCTAGTTGAAGTTGGAACTGTTTTTGTTATTGTACGAAACTGATTTAGTCCGCCACTACTAAAAAGTAGCTTTGTTTTTAAAAAGTAAGCTAATATTAGGCTGCACACGAACATTTATGCAGTGCCACGGAATAATCAAAAGATCAAGTCATTTGTTACCAACATCGTGCATCAGGGCTGAAGGCAATTCCTTGCTCCACTTTCGGCGCCGCTATCGCAACGGACACATAGGTCAGTTCAACGCTTGGTTCTGCTTGCCTATCTTGTCAACTCTACTCCAAAGGAGACCGTAAAACATCTTCGGTCGTGTACAATTTGAAGGTTAGCAGTTTTTGCTATTTCATCTATAGGCAGTTGTTCAGCGGTTGGTTTTAGTCACGCAATAATTTCTTTTTGTTTTTTGATCAGACATCAGGTTTTAATTGGCGAGAATACAATGAAGCGGGCAATTTGTTAATCTATAATGCGAAATTCAAATAAAAGAGACTAGCAGTATGTAATGTTGAAACTTCCTTCTCTCTCTTTGGCTGTGAGAACCGTGTTATGGTCGATCGATGACTCGAAGCTTTCAAGCTTCAGCCTTATCGAAACTGTTATTAACTGAGTGCCGCTTCAATATTGCAAACTTCAGTTATTTTTCAGTTCATCTTTACTTGTTTTTCCTCTCAGTGACAGATGCAGAAAGAAAACGAAGTAAAAATGGTATTTTAAAACATTTTCAAGTTTTCATTACGTTTCGAGTTAATAAAACTCACTCTGCAAACAATATAAGCAACAAATAAAAGTTCCTTCCGTAAATGGAATTTTAATTAGTAATTAATACACGCAATGTATACAGATATTGCTCTGAAATATTTCGTTTCGTGTAATTATTCCTATATTAGTCTTTGGTAGCGTTCCAAAGCAAGTCATGAATACTCCGTTCATGAAACATTGATTCATGTTTTATTCAGCCAACCTTAATTTGATCATTGACTAAAAATAACGGTGTTTTAGGTGAGCAGCTGAGTATGTTCTATATCATAAGTGTAACAAAAATCTTTTTTTGAAAAAATTCATGAGTTTGTCAAGTTAAACATACCAAGTAACGATGATATTACAGAAGAGAGTCACACTATAGAGTTTATAAATTTTGAGAGCTGTAGTTTGGTTAGCGTTTTGATGTGTATAAAAGGAAACTTGCCAAAAGGCCTCAACGAGGGTCGAAGAAAACAAGTTTAGTCAAACATTAACTACAATAAACACAAGAACTTTTTTAAACAATTCCAAAGCCCATATAAAGCTGTTTCTTGCGCGAAGTATATACTGAATCAATATGTACTAACTACTAGAAAGCTTTTGGGGGAATAAATGTACTTCTCAACAACTCTTACACCAAGTAGTTTGTAATTTATGTTGTTCTCATAAATTCTCCTTCTTTGGTTCGAATCATCGCGTTTGAGTGAACTAGCAAGTTCTTGGGGAAATCTTCGGCGAGAATAGAACTTCTTTTTTCTTTTTCTTCTACCGTAATTTTAATTTTTATTTTCAAAGAGTCCTGATGATAAATAGAGAGTATGCAAAGTCTGTTTACGGTGCCTTGAAGTACGTGGAATGGGTAAGTTGGTCATTTAGATACAGGAATTAAATCTCGTCAGACTAGCTATAGCTCTTTAAAGGGGAACTGAACTCTAAAATTTACATTTTTTAAATAAAATCCTTCAGGGTGTTGAGAACATATCTATTTTTTTTTCTTGTGTCGCGCTAATTTTCCGGGAAATTCTAGTTTGTATGTGCGTGTTTCGGGTCATTTGGGGTCATTGAGCGTGGGCGCTTGTCGACTTGTCAGCGGTAAACAAAGGTAACGTGTGACGTAGGTTTTGGGGGCGCATGAACTTTTTTGTTGTCATAAGTTCGCTCACACAGTCCAGAGTGAAAGTTACAACTTACGTTGTGTGCGATATCTCACTCCAACGATGAGTTTTTTCAGTGCGAGCCAATTCTTACCTATATCTGACGTCATAGCCTCACTCTCTCTCTCCGCTTAACCCCTGTTTCTGAGCCGCCGGTACAATGCGGTAAGTAACGTGTTTTGAACTTGAATTTCTCGGAAAGTCAGCGCGATACGAGGAATTTTTTTCAATATCGTTTCCACACTCAGCTAAAGATTTTGTTTAACAAAAGTTGATTTTAAAGTCCAGTTCCCCTTAAAGAAATCGTCACGAAGCGACGAAATAGGAGACTGGGGCAGAGCGAACCACTTTTTTCCTATATATTTCGTAACCGTGCAATGGTTTGGCCAGACAAGCTACAAGGAGGGGAGGGAAACTGTTTAGTTCGTATATCTACATTACCTATTCAATACTCTGTATATTATAGATGACTTGACATTAAGTTTGAGTGTAAGTTTGAAAACTATTGGTTCACAAGTTGAGAGCTTAGAAAAATTTCTAAGTCACTGACGGGAATCGAGCCCGCAACTTTCGGATTACCGGTCAGATGCTCAGTCGACAGACAGACAAATAGGTAGACAGATAGACAAATAGGTAGATAGACAGACAAACAAGTACACAGACAGACAAACAGGTAAACAATCAGACAGGTAGAAAGTCAGACAAACAGGAAGACACACTGACAGACAAATAGGTAGAAAGACAGACAAACAGGTAGACAGACAGACAGGTAGACAGACAGACAGACAAACAGGTAGACACACTGACAGACAGACGGGTAGATAGACAGACAAACAAGTACACAGACAGACAAACAGGTAGATAAACAGACAAACAAGTACACAGACAGACAAACAGGTAAACAATCACACAGATAGAAAGACAAACAAACAGGAAGACACACTGACAGACAAATAGGTAGAAAAACAGGCAAACAGGTAGACAGACAGACAAACAGGTAAACAGAGAGACAAGTAGACAGATAGACAGACAAACAGGTAGACGCACTGGCAGACAAACGGGTAGTAAGACAGACAAACAAGTACACAGACAGACAAACAGGCAGATAGACAGACAAACAAGTACACAGACAGACAAACAGGTAAATAGACAGATAAACAAGTACACAGATAGACAGACAGACAAACAGGTAGACACACTAACAGAAAAATGGATAGAAAGGCAGACAAACAGGTAGACAGACAGACAAACAGGTAGATAGACAGACAAACAGGTAAACAGTCAGGCAGGTACACAGACAGAGAAACGGGTAGACACACTAACAGACGAACGGGTAGAAAGACAGACAAACATGTAGACAGATAGACAAACAGGTAGACACGCTAACAGACAAACAGGTAGACACACAGAAAGACAGACAAAAAGATAGACAGACAGTGTTCTTCGGTTACATTACTGGGTCAACTGGCAGTCATTCTGTTCAGTCTCTCTCTGTTTTAAGCTGTGAACTCATTTTCATTTCTTCTTTTGAATACAATCAGTAATATGATATACCTTTGTAACACATATCAAACGCAACGAAATTTGATTTTGAATTTCAGGCTTGCGCACTGCTTGCATGGGTGTTTTTCTTGGCGTCTAAAGCTAGTGATTTGGGGGACTGGGACGATTTCTACTTCTTAACCCATCTTTTCAGTTTGATTTTTCTACCCGCGGTGTTTATCGTGTTCCTTTTTATTGAAAAGCCTGGCTACTTCTGGAACATAGCCGTAAGTAGATGACTTACTGTCTTGACTCAAAACTGTATTAAGAAACTTGTCAGTCAGTTCAGTACAAGTAATTAAATTTACCGCCGCCAGGTTAGCCTAGTTGGTAAGGCGCCAGTCTGTCGTGCGGGAGGCCCGGGTTCAATTCCCGGTGCCGGACCTTCACTCA